>OY821518.1:147309475-147513394 GCA_963682025.1 Cordilura impudica | reverse complement strand
AAAATTAAAAATTAAAAATTAAAAATTAAAAATTAAAAATTAAAAATTAAAAATTAAAAATTAAAAATTAAAAATTAAAAATTAAAAATTAAAAATTAAAAATTAATAATTAAAAATTAAAAATTAAAAATTAAAAATTAAAAATTAAAAATTAAAAATTAAAAATTAAAAATTAAAAATTAAAAATTAAAAATTAAAAATTAAAAATTAAAAATTAAAAACTAAAAATTAAAAATTAAAAATTAGAAATTAAAAATTAAAAATTAAAAATTAAAAATTAAAAATTAAAAATTAAAAATTAAAAATTAAAAATTAAAAATTCAAAATTAAAAATTAAAAATTAAAAATTAAAAATTAAAAATTAAAAATTAAAAATTAAAAATTAAAAATTAAAAATTAAAAATTAAAAATTAAATATTAAAAATTAAAAATTAAAAATTAAAAATTAAAAATTAAAAATTAAAAATTAAAAATTAAAAATTAAAAATTAAAAATTAAAAATTAAAAATTAAAAATTAAAAATTAAAAATTAAAAATTAAAAATTAAAAATTAAAAATTAAAAATTAAAAATTAAAAATTAAAAATTAAAAATTAAAAATTAAAAATTAAAAATTAAAAATTAAAAATTAAAAATTAAAAATTAAAAATTAAAAATTAAAAATTAAAAATTAAAAATTAAAAACTAAAAATTAAAAATTAAAAATTAAAAATTAAAAATTAAAAATTAAAAATTAAAAATTAAAAATTAAAAATTAAAAATTAAAAATTAAAAATTAAAAATTAAAAATTAAAAATTAAAAATTAAAAATTAAAAATTAAAAATTAAAAATTAAAAATTAAAAATTAAAAATTAAAAATTAAAAATTAAAAATTAAAAATTAAAAATTAAAAATTAAAAATTAAAAATTAAAAATTAAAATTAAAAATTAAAAATTAAAAATAAAAATTAAAAATTAAAAATTAAAAATTAAAAATTAAAAATTAAAAATTAAAAATTAAAAATTAAAAATTAAAAATTAAAAATTAAAAATTAAAAATTAAAAATTAAAAATTAAAAATTAAAAATTAAAAATTAAAAATTAAAAATTAAAAATTAAAAATTAAAAATTAAAAATTAAAAATTAAAAATTAAAAATTAAAAATTAAAAATTTAAAATTAAAAATTAAAAATTAAAAATTAAAAATTAAAAATTAAAAATTAAAAATTAAAAGTTAAAAGTTAAAAATTAAAAATTAAAAATTAAAAATTAAAAATTAAAAATTAAAAATTAAAAATTAAAAATTAAAAATTAAAACTTAAAAATTAAAAATTAAAAATTAAAAATTAAAAATTAAAAATTAAAAATTAAAAAAATTAAAAATTAAAAATTAAAAATTAAAAATTAAAAATTAAAAATTAAAAATTAAAAATTAAAAATTAAAAATTAAAAATTAAAAATTAAAAATTAAAAATTAAAATTAAAAATTAAAAATTAAAAATTAAAAATTAAAAATTAAAAATTAAAAATTAAAAATTAAAAATTAAAAATTAAAAATTAAAAATTAAAAATTAAAAATTAAAAATTAAAAATTAAAAATTAAAAATTAAAAATTAAAAATTAAAAATTAAAAATTAAAATTAAAAATTAAAAATTAAAAATTAAAAATTAAAAATTAAAAATTAAAAATTAAAAATTAAAATATAAAAATTAAAAAGTAAAAATTAAAATTAAAAATTAAAAATTAAAAATTAAAAATTAAAAATAAAAAATTAAAAATTAAAAATTAAAAATTAAAAATTAAAAATTAAAAATTAAAAATTAAAAATTAAAAATTAAAAATTAAAAATTAAAAATTAAAAATTAAAAATTAAAAATTAAAAATTAAAAAATAAAAATTAAAAATTAAAAATTAAAAATTAAAAATTAAAAATTAAAAATTAAAAATTAAAAATTAAAAATTAAAAATTAGAAATTAAAAATTAAAAATTAAAAATTAAAAATTAAAAATTAAAAATTAAAAATTAAAAATTAAAAATTAAAAATTAAAAATTAAAAATTAAAAATAAAAATTAAAAATTAAAAATTAAAAATTAAAAATTAAACATTAAAAATTAAAAATTAAAAATTAAAAATTAAAAATTAAAAATTAAAAATTAAAAATTAAAAATTAAAAATTAAAAATTAAAAATTAAAAATTAAAAATTAAAAATTAAAAATTAAAAATTAAAAATTAAAAATTAAAAATTAAAAATTAAAAATTAAAAATTAAAAATTAAAAATTAAAAATTAAAAATTAAAAATTAAAAATTAAAAATTAAAAATTAAAAATTAAAAATTAAAAATTAAAAATTAAAAATTAAAAATTAAAAATTAAAAATTAAAAATTAAAAATTAAAAATTAAAAATTAAAAATTAAAAATTAAAAATTAAAAATTAAAAATTAAAAATTAAAAATTAAAAATTAAAAATTAAAAATTAAAAATTAAAAATTAAAAATTAAAAATTAAAAATTAAAAATTAAAAATTAAAAATTAAAAATTAAAAATTAAAAATTAAAAATTAAAAATTAAAAATTAAAAATTAAAAATTAAAAATTAAAAATTAAAAATTAAAAATTAAAAATTAAAAATTAAAAATTAAAAATTAAAAATTAAAAATTAAAAATTAAAAATTAAAAATTAAAAATTAAAAATTAAAAATTAAAAATTAAAAATTAAAAATTAAAAATTAAAAATTAAAAATTAAAAATTAAAAATTAAAAATTAAAAATTAAAAATTAAAAATTAAAAATTAAAAATTAAAAATTAAAAATTAAAAATTAAAAATTAAAAATTAAAAATTAAAAATTAAAAATTAAAAATTAAAAATTAAAAATTAAAAATTAAAAATTAAAAATTAAAAATTAAAAATTAAAAATTAAAAATTAAAAATTAAAAATTAAAAATTAAAAATTAAAAATTAAAAATTAAAAATTAAAAATTAAAAATTAAAAATTAAAAATTAAAAATTAAAAATTAAAAATTAAAAATTAAAAATTAAAAATTAAAAATTAAAAATTAAAAATTAAAAATTAAAAATTAAAAATTAAAAATTAAAAATTAAAAATTAAAAATTAAAAATTAAAAATTAAAAATTAAAAATTAAAAATTAAAAATTAAAAATTAAAAATTAAAAATTAAAAATTAAAAATTAAAAATTAAAAATTAAAAATTAAAAATTAAAAATTAAAAATTAAAAATTAAAAATTAAAAATTAAAAATTAAAAATTAAAAATTAAAAATTAAAAATTAAAAATTAAAAATTAAAAATTAAAAATTAGAAATTAAAAATTAAAAATTAAATTAAAAATTAAAAATTAAAAATTAAAGACTCAGGTGGAGGGTATCAAAAAATTCGGCACAGCCGAACTTAACACTTTTACTTGTTCTTTTTAAATCCGTTTTTTATAGTTTTCACTTTTGCAGTTCCATAAACACTCATATTCGCGATACATACATATTAATGAAATTATTAATTTGGCTTTTTATACCCTATACCACTATGTGGTTTGGGTATACTGACTTTGTGCTGCTGTTTGTAACTACCAAAAATATTTGACCTAGACCCATCTTTAATTATACCGATCGAATCAGAATCACTAACTGATTCGATTTAACGATGTGCGTCCGTCCGTCCGTCCGTCTGTGTGTCCATGTAAACCTTTTAATCAAACTGCAGGTCGCAAATGTGAATATATTTTGGTGAAATTTGGTTTATAAACTTTCATCAGCCATGGGATGAATGCTATTGAAATTGGTGAGAATCGGTCCATGTTCAGACCTAGCCCTCATACAAATGACCCCCATGAAATCAACATATATTGCCATAAGATCCAAATTATCATACAAATCTTAGTCAAATTGGGTTTGTATGTGTTTATTACATCCATTAATCAGTAGTCCAAAAATTATCCTTATTGGACAACTCTTAGTCATAGGCCCCATATAGAGCTGCTTCCCGATCTTCACCTAAATCTAACAAAAAAAACAAAAATATTGCACTGATTCTTCTCAAATTTTGTTAATAAATATATATTTTTGCAAAATAGAAGAGACTTTACCAAACATGGTCAGGATCGGTCCATTTTTGGGCCTAGTCCCCATATAGATATAGCATCCGATATGAACTTTTTCATATCTGCAGCCAAAAAAATAAATAAAAATGCCACTCAAATTTGGTTTATGCTTATTTTCTATATCCAATTAGTTGTGCCTAAGAGATAGGGTCTCTAACGCATAGTATAGGGTACCGCATAGTCGGTCTAGACCGACTATAATTTTCTTACTTGTTTTTTTTTTTTTTTTTATTTAAGTTGCGCCATTTTAAATCACCTTAACGTCGAAATCGAATGAAACTTCAAATTAATGGCAGTGTTTAATGCAAAATTTCTGTCATTTCAACATTAGCGGTCTCCACTAGCCATTGACTTGTTCATTGTCATGAATTATAGCTAGTCGAGACACCATGTAACATCGCAAGTTTTGCAAATATCAGAATACTCTAAATAATATATATATATATAATATAATATACATATACATCAAAAGCACCTAGAACATTACTGAACGTAACCGGAACGTCCCAACGCTTTTCATGTAACTAAAAAACAGCTGACACGTTACGTTACTGTTACGTGTGGTTAACAAGGCCTTAAGTTAGTTCTATCATTATTACTTGCTGCCACTAATGATGATTAATGTTACCCTGTTAAAAACGTAATGCAAATTTACTGGATTACTATAAAATTGCAATTAAGGTTTTAACTTGTTAAATGTATTATGATTTATTTCTTGATATGCGCATATAAAAACGGAAGTTTTTTAATTATAGAGCATAAATATTATTAAAATAATACTAACGAAAATAAATGTTAACCGTTTCCCCAGAAATGTGCATATATGATGAACTCGGTAACTCTATTTTGTAAACACAACAAGAAGTTAATATGCTAAACTTATGGTCATATATGTACATATGTAAAAGAATTATGGAAAAACGTGTGGTTTGTATTTATTATTAAACAAGTAAGAAAATTATAGTCGGTCTAGACCGACTATATGATACCCTATACCATGCGTTTAGAAACCCTATCTCTTAGGCCCAACTAACTGGACATTGAAAATAAGCAAAAACCAAATTTGAGTGGGATTTTTATTAATTTTTTTGGCTGCAGATATGAAAAAGTTCATATCGGATGCTATATCTATAAAGGGACTAGGTCCAAAAATGGACCGATCCTGATCATGTTTGGTAAAGTCTCTTATATTTTGCAAAAATATGTACAAGCAAAATTTGAGAAGAATCAGTGCAATATTTTTGTTTTTTAATATATTTAAGTGAAGATCGGGAAGCAGCTCTATATGGGGTCAAAGGGATCATTTTTGGACTACTCATTAGTGGATGTAATGAACGCATACAAACCCAATTTGAGTAAGATCTATATGACAATTTGGATCTTATGGCAATTTATGTCGATTTCATATGGGTAATTTGTATGCGGGCTAGGTCTGAACATGGACCGATTCTCACCAATTTCAATAGCGTTCATCCCATGGCCGATAAAAGCTAATATACAAAATTTCATCAAAATATATTCATATTTGCGACCTGCAGTTTGATTACAAACTTTACATGGACACACAGACGGACGGACGGACGGACGGACGGACATTGTTAAATCAACTCAGAAAGTGATTCTGATTCGATCGGTATAATTAAAGATGGGTCTAGGTCAAATATTTTTGGTTGTTACAAACATCAGCACAAAGTCATTATACCCAAACCACATAGTGGTATAGGGTATAAAAATGTTCATGCACTCGCATACATTCGACTAGCTAGTGAAATTGTGAATGGAAATAACTTTCACTCTCATTGCTTGTTCTAATTGTGGCTCGTTAATTGTTTATAATCAATATTTTTTTGGTAGATTACATAAGCCACTTGAAGCTACAACTTCAAATGAGTTTACTATATATCGTGTCTGCGATCATCCTATACAAAGTTCCGATTCAAACGAAACAAGAGTAATACAAGTGGCTCATGATATCTTTTGAAGAGCATTTTTCTAACCTAACTGCTACTCACTTTGTTTGATTTTGAATCATTTTTAAGCTCACACTTGATACTTGTTTTTTTTTTAATTATACACTCATCAATAAATTTCAACTTTTTCGCCTTAGATAAAAATAAAACTTAATTAAAAACAAGTAAGAAAATTATAGTCGGTCTAGACCGACTATACGATACCCTATACCTTGCGTTTAGAAACCCTATCTCTTAGGCCCAACTAACTGGACATTGAAAATAAGCGTAAACCAAATTTGAGTGGGATTTTTATTAATTTTTTTGGCTGCAGATATGAAAAAGTTCATATCGGATGCTATATCTATAAACGGACTAGGTCCAAAAATGGACCGATCTTGACAATATTTGGTAAAGTCACTTTTATTTTGAAAAAATATATACAAACCAAATTTGAGAAAAATCTGTGCAATATTTTTGTTTTTTGATAGATTTAAGTGAAGATCGGGAAGCAGCTCTATATGGGGTCAAAGGGATCATTTTTGGACTACTCATTAGTGGATGTAATGAACGCATACAAACCCAATTTGAGTAAGATCTATATGACAATTTGGATCTTATGGCAATTTATGTCGATTTCATATGGGTAATTTGTATGGGGGCTAGGTCTGAACATGGACCGATTCTCACCAATTTCAATACCGTTCATCCCATGGCCGATAAAAGCTTATATACCAAATTTCGTCAAAATATATTCATATTTGCGACCTGCAGTTTGATTACAAGCTTTACATGGACACACAGACGGACGGACGGACGGACGGACGGACGGACATTGTTAAATCAACTCAGAAAGTGATTCTGATTCGATCGGTATAATTAAAGATGGGTCTATGTCAAATATTTTTGGTTGTTACAAACAGCAGCACAAAGTCATTATACCCAAACCACATAGTGGTATAGGGTATAAAAATGTAATATTTATTTATTAGCTAAAAAAAATGTAATATAAAATGCATTGATGTTGATTTTGTAGTATTTTGGTGTTGATTTTTTGTGTGTAATATTTACATATACATACATATATTAAATAATAAAATAATATACATATATTCTATATATGTATATCCAAAATAACCGCATGCTAGAAATAAATTAGTATATTATTTTATTTAAATTAAATTCTGCAATATTTTGTTTAAGGGAAAATACATTTCTTTTGCCTTAACAAACACAGTGTCACTTCATTTTGCGCAGTGTGACTATGCCACAGTAGATGGCGTCACAATTTTTTTTCTAATTAGCTTTGCAATAGTTATCTCTATTTTAAAATGAATGTCAACAGTTCTACATGGTTATATAGAATTATTATTCTGCTTTACCTACAAAATATCTGATTGCGATTACATCTAATTTTTAAAAATTGTTTTTAATTACTGTTTAAGCACAAATTCTTTTATTTTGCTCATTAATTTAGTTTGTCCTTTTGCAAACCCTCACCCTCCTTAAGGGTTAATTACTAGTTAGAATCTAAGTTTTACTCCTTTTTGTAAACATCTTTGTAGGGAGTATTTACATAGATTCTAGCGAGTAAACCGTTAACGGTATCTAAAAACATTGCTTGTTGCCTCTTTCTATCCTAGTTAGATGTAACTTTTTATACCCTATACCACTATGTGGTTTGGGTATAATGACTTTGTGCTGCTGTTTGTAACAACCAAAAATATTTGACCTAGACCCATCTTTAATTACACCGATCGAATCAGAATCACTTTCTGAGTTGATTTAACAATGTCCGTCCGTCCGTCCGTCCGTCCGTCCGTCTGTGTGTCCATGTAAAGCTTGTAATCAAACTGCAGGTCGCAAATATGAATATATTTTGATGAAATTTGGTATATAAGCTTTTATCGGCCATGGGATGAACGCTATTGAAATTGGTGAGAATCGGTCCATGTTCAGACCTAGCCCCCATACAAATTACCCATATGAAATCGACATAAATTTCCATAACATCCAAATTGTCATATAGATCTTACTCAAATTGGGTTTGTATACGTTCATTACATCCACTAATGAGTAGTCCAAAAATGATCCCTTTGACCACATATAGAGCTGCTTCCCGATCTTCACTTAAATTTATTAAAAAACAAAAATATTGCACTGATTCTTCTCAAATTTTGTTTGTATATATTTTTGCAAAATACAAGAGACGTTACCAAACATGATCAGCATCGGTCCATTTTTGGACCTAGCCCCTTTATAGATATAGCATCCGATATGAACTTTTTCATATCTGCAGCCAAAAAAATTAATAAAAATCCCACTCAAATTTGGTTTTTGCTTATTTTCAATGTCCAGTTAGTTGGGCCTAAGAGATAGGGTTTCTAAACGCATGGTATAGGGTATCGTATAGTCGGTCTAGACCGACTATAATTTTCTTACTTGTTTTTAATCTTCGTTTGAACGTTTTGACGAACATATTGTTCACGGATCCTTAACACATATACAGTCCATTTTAAAGGTAATATATTTTTTAAATAAAATATTGAGAATTTTCTCATTAATAATAAAACACCAAAAAATCTTCTTTCTTTTCTATTTTCATCGGACCCCGCATTTACGGCGAACATTTGGTCATCCGAACCGGATCTTTTATTCGAGTTTAAATTGGGAATTAATATGTAATTTAATTTGCAGAAATTCAGCCATCTTGCTGCATCAACAACAACTGTAACATCAGCTTTAATTTTTTTTAAATCTACAATTTTAAAAGGTGCGTACATTATTTTTTAAATAGTGCAAGTGCTAATAAAAAATCGTGTTTATAAAATTAAAAGAAAAAGTGAAAATACATTTTTTTTATTAAGATTAATTGTTGCCTATAATAAAAAGTTTTTGTTCCTTAATACTTTTTTATATTATTGTGATTGATCGCGTTACAACCCTTCGTCGTAATATTTTTTTAAACAGTACCTTTGTTTTGACACTTTGTCATTACACTTCTTTTGGGTACTCTTTTTTTTACAACAGTGCGTTTTGTTTACGTGGACGGACAAATTAAATTTTTTTTCGTGTTAAATTTCTTTAAAAAATTTTTGTTCGTTTAATAAATAATATACGGAATTAAAAGTGTTTAATTATTTTTTAATAATAAATTTTAAAATCGGTTCCTTTATTTATTTGCAAAGTGCCGTCGGGTTTGCGATTAGTGATCTTGTGTTTTTACATACATATATTGGTTTATTATTTTATAAAACTAACCCTTAATACAGTTGACAGCTATATATACATATGTACGTGCATATATATTATCGAAGTGTTTTTATTTTCTTTTGTGTTTTATTCGCGTATACGATTTTTTTATATTTGAATATTTTACAAGCTGTGTTTGTTTACAACTTACACTAGCTTCATATCGACCTGCATACGTACCGTGTTGTTGTTGTTTTTTTCATTTTCAACATATTGTCATCCTACTGTCCGGTATAGTCGCGACATATTCAGCTTGTGTTTTTTTATTGAGATTTATTTTTTGTATTCTCAATTGGCATTTTTTAATAAAATTAATTTATAAATTCAAAATTTTAGTGCATTTATCGTGTTTTTTCGGAAATATTCGTTTGTATTAATTTTTTTTTTGAATACAATTTTGACAAAATGGCTGAAACAGCCCTTGATGTTTTTATTAGAGATTCTGATGCTCTTATAAAATACGAAGCTAAATTTAACGACATTCGTGAGGAACTTCATTCAAGTTTTAATTTAGAAATACGCGGTAAGGAAATTAACTTGTTATGGGAACAAGCTAAATCTTCATACCGTACTTGTCTTAGATATCTCGAAAATTCTGAAGACGCGGAACCCGAAGATGTTGACGCTGCTGAGTCAAAATACGAGGCAACATTTAACGCGTACGTTAATTGTTTAGCAATGATCAACGAGAAATTGCACAATTTTGAAACCAAGGCAAAATCGAAGGATCAGTCTTCGCCTGTAGACTTAAATTCTTCTGATAACTTCTGCCATAATTTGACTCTGCCGCCGTGCGATACAGACGTTTTCGAGGGTGACTATCTTTCTTGGCCCACTTTTAGGGATATTTTTACCGCGGTATACATAAATAATTCTCGCTTAAGCAATATTGAGCGTTTGTGCCATTTGGTTCGAAAAACGAGTGGTGAGGCGCGTGAAATTGTTTCAAAATGTCCACTTACTAATGATGGCTTTGATATAGCTTGGCGAAATTTGAGAGAAGCGTACGATAATCCTCGTATGTTGGTTAACAACCAACTCAAAACGCTTTTCAGTCTTCCTTTTTATGATAAGGAGACTAGTGCGAATTTAAAAGCTTTACAACGCGGTATAAACGGTTGCCTTACAGTCATGTCTACTTATGACATTTCTACTCAAAGCTGGGATCCAATATTAGTTTTTATGTGCATTCAGCGGTTACCTGTAAATACTGTTAATATTTGGGAACAGAGTGTAAAAGACAAATCGGCCTTGTTTCTCTGGAAAGATTTGGACCACTTTCTGACGGAAAGAACCCAAACTTTAGATTGTCTTCGCGACTTAAGAAGTTCAGAACCTGTCAAAAAGGCTTCTGAACATAAAATAAAAGCGCATCATTCTAATGCTGCTTCTTCTTCTACAAATGCCTCTTGCATTTTATGCAAAAATCAAGTCCACTTCTTACGATCTTGTCATCGTTTTAAAAGTTTATCGATAGCGGACAGATATTCTACCATTAAAAAGTTTCATTGTTGTGTCAATTGTCTTTCAAGAACACATGAAGCTAAAAATTGTAATAGCAGTTATAATTGTTCCATCTGCAATAAGCGTCATCATACGATGCTGCATCGGGAGTTGCCGAAATCTGATAGTTTAGTTAGGGAAACTCATAATTCTAATTCGGGTGCGAGTCCGGTTATAGCCTCTCGACTTACCCACTCCATACCCATGAATTCTTTCCCCTCTTCGTCAAATAGCAACAATGCCACAGCTCCTTTAAATCGACAGGTATCTCATACCTCACAAGATAGGACTGTGCTTTTGGGGACAGCAATGGTGAATATTATTCACCAGGGTACGACGTATCCATCTCGGGCCCTTATTGACCCGGCTTCTGAAGCTTCGTTCATTTGTGAACGATTGCAAAATCGCTTGAAACTTTCGACGCATTCTACGAATGCTCAAATTTCAGGTGTTAATCAAGCTGTCTCTGCTACCTCTAGAAAACTTTGTTCTCTTCAAATTGGCTCTCCTATTGATTCATCCATTGTAGTGGAAACTAATGCTCTTGTTTTATCTAAAATATCGGGCAATTTGCCTTCATTTGTACTTCCTTCTCATCTTAGGAACAATTTGTCCAACCTTCGGTTAGCAGATAAAAACTTTTTCGATAGCAGGCCTGTCGATCTTTTGCTTGGCGCTGATCTTTACCCTAAAATACTTTTAGGTGAAATTCGTCGAGATATTTTGGGCTCCTTGTTAGCTCAAAATACTATTTTCGGTTGGATTATTACTGGTCCAATTTGTCATTCCCAAGTTCAAGTCTATTCAATTAAAGTTGATTTTTCTGAAGAAGATTGCCTGAATAGAAATCTTCTCAGATTTTGGGAACTTGAGGAAAATCCGAAAAGGAAAATTTTTTCAACTTTCGATAAAATTTGTGAAGAAAATTATAGGAAGACTACACGTCGAGCTTCTGATGGTCGATACATTGTGACCCTTCCATTCAAACCTAAATTTCCTCAACACTTAAATCTAGGTTTATCTCGACCAAGTGTTCTCAAACAATATCATCGCACATAATCCTCTCTTTTACGAAGACCTGAGATTAAGAAATTGTATGATAGCGTCGTTAGTGAATTTTTGGATCTAGACCATATGAAACTTGTTTCTTTTCCTTCATCGGCAACAACTTTTGCTTGTTACTTGCCACATCATCCAGTCGTTAAACCTGAACGAAAGACCACAAAGTTAAGAGTCGTTTTCAATGCCTCTAATAAAACTTCGAACGGGAATAGTCTTAACGACTGTCTGTATGTTGGGCCTACTTTACAGTCTGACTTAGTCCTATTAATTTTAAGGTGGCGACTTTTTAAATTTGTTTTTAATTGTGACATTACACAAATGTACCGACAAATTAGAGTTGATGCAGCTCATACTCCATTTCAACGTATCTTATTTCGAGATTCTCCGACGGAGAACGTTAAGGACTATGAGTTGCAAACAGTGACTTTTGGCGTTAACTGCGCTCCTTATCTTGCCATTCGGACATTGTTACAATTAGCAGACGATTCTGAAGCTGAGTACCCTTTAGCAGCACACATTTTACGGAAGTGTATGTACGTTGACGACATTTTGACAGGGACTCACGACATTTCAGCTGCTTTGATCGCTCGTGATCAACTTATTGCAGCTTTGTCTTCTGCTAAATTTGAACTACGAAAATGGACATCTAACGAACGAACAATTTTGGACAGATTTCCTTCTGAACATTTAGTTGATGCTAAGGTTTTGACCTCTGTGGAATCAAGTATCACTAAAACTTTGGGTATTCAATGGAACGCTCAACTGGACTCTTTTTACTTTAGTGTAAATCCTATTGCACATAAATCGAGTCACACTAAAAGAGAAGTTTTATCTACGATTGCAAAGTTGTTTGACCCTGTGGGTTGGCTAGGTCCAGTTGTTGTAGTCGCGAAAATGATTATGCAGAAGGTCTGGTTAGATAACATTAATTGGGATGATTCTCTACCACTTTCAACGGAAAACGAGTGGCAAAAGTTCATTACTTCATATCATGAAGTCAATAATATACGAATTCCACGCTGGGTTCATTACACCCCTGATTCGTCCGTCGAACTTCACGTCTTTTCTGATGCCTCGGAAAAGGCATACGCGGGGGTAATTTATATCCACATAGAAACCCCCAAAGGCGATATATGTACCTACTTATTATCTTGCAAAACTAAAGTGGCACCTATAAAATCAATTTCGATTCCGCGACTTGAACTTTGCGGAGCAGTTTTGGCTTCAGAACTTTTGAAGACAATACTGAGCGAAATCGATATACGACTTAACCAAGTTTATTGTTGGACTGACTCTACGATCGTCCTTGCTTGGTTAAAAAAGGATGCTTGCTCTTGGACCACATGTGTTGCAAACAGGGTGTGCAGAATTCAGGAAAATGTCGGTCAACATAATTGGTATCACGTAAGATCTGAGGATAATCCTGCCGATTTGGGCAGTCGTGGTATTTCTCCGTCGGAGCTGGCAGATAATGACCTATGGTGGCATGGACCAAAATGGCTACGCCAAGAAAAAACGCAATGGAATATCTGTGATATTTCTCGTCTTGACACTGATATTGAGTGCCATAAAGTTAAAACTCATGCTTCGTTCTTTACGAACACGCAAGAAGATGACGGTTTTATCGACATTCTTGATAATTATTCGCGTCTTGGTAAAGCGCTTCACGTAATTTCTTATATTTTGCGATTTTTCTATAATTGTCATCCTTCCCATAAATCAAACCGTAATTTTTATGAAGACACTATTCTTTCTAGTATCGAGATGAAAAGGACTAAATTACGTTTAGTCATGATCTCTCAAAAGTGTCATTTTGCAGATGAATATAAATGTCTTTTGGAGAGGAAACCTTTAAATTCGAAAAGTTTTTTGATTCCTTTGAATCCATTTCTGGACAAAGATGGTGTGATAAGGCTAAATGGTCGTTTAGTTAAATCCCCATCTCTTTCTTATAGTGAACAGCATCCAATTATTTTACCTTATTCGAGTAGATTTACGTTGCTTTTAACGGAGTTTGTTCATTTGATTTCCATTCAAGGTGGAAATCAGCTCATGTTGCGAATACTTCGTATTGAATATTGGGTCCCTCGCTTAAAATCTAAAATTCGTGGAGTCATCGGTCTCTGCAAACGTTGTATTCTTGAAAGAAAACGTTCTTGTAGTCAAATTATGGCCGCTCTACCGCCTGAGAGGACTTTACTTGATAGACCGTTTACTACAACTGGTGTTGATTTCGCAGGTCCTTTCGATATTAAAAGTTTCACTGGTAGGGCTTCTAAGATAACAAAAGGTTATGTTTGTGTTTTTGTATGCTTTTCTACAAAAGCTATACATCTGGAGGCCACTTCTGATTTGTCTACGGCTACCTTCTTAGCAGCATTTCAGAGATTTATCTCACGCCGAGGTTGTCCAATCACAATATTTTCGGATAACGGTACAAACTTTGTAGGCGCGTCCCGTGAATTGGAGAAAGACTTTAAGACTTTTCTTAAAGAGAGTCAGAACACTACGTGTTCTACGTATGCAATTCAGGGTCTCACTTGGCGTTTTATCCCCACAGGTGCTCCTCATATGGGTGGCCTATCGGAAGCCGGTGTAAAGAGCTTCAAACTTCATTTTCGAAAAGAAGCTCAATCTTTTAAATTCACATTTGAGGAATTTGCGACACTACTTGCGAGAATAGAGGTTGCTCTAACTCCTGGTCATTTTTTAATTGGCTCTCCAATTCTTGCTCCCCCTGAGCCTGAAATTAGTGAAATGCCTATAAGTTTAATTAATCGATTTAGAAGAATGAAAGCTATTTCTCAACATTTTTGCCGACGGTGGAAAGAGGAATACTTGATTAATTTGCATAAAAGGTATAAATGGCAAACTCCGAAACGCGAGATTCAAGTTCATGATTTAGTAGTTATACGGCACGAACAATTACCTCCAACTTCGTGGAGATTAGGCCGCGTCGTGAAATCCTACCCGGGTAGTGACGGTCACGTGATACTCGTCGATATACGCACTGTGAATGGGGTTGTACGACGACATATCGCAAAACTGGTCATTCTGACTAGTATAATAAATTAAGTACACATGTTATTGTATTTTCGCTAATATCTGTTATTTCCTAGCACTATGGAAATACCGAAATACCTCGAGCTCGAATGGTAATCCCGAAATCGCAAATTGCCATTGTAGGGTATGTAGTGGTAAACATCCTTTAAGGGCGTGCAACAAATTTTTAAAATTGAGCCATGAGCGGAAGCTGCGAATGGTGATCCTTCACCGCTATTGTTCGCGCTGCTTAGCGCATTCGCACTCCGCAAAAGATTGCAAGAGCACATTTAAATGCGGTCAATGTAAAGACGATCATAACACCCTTTTACATTCCGATCGTGCTATGCAGTCTGGTTCGAAAAAGAAACCATTACCTCGCACTCCGGCTTCTTTTTCTAAGAAGCCTCCGTCTGGCCCGCTCGTACCACAGTCTACCACTTACAGTCCGTCGTCCTCCGTTTCAAAGACTTGTCCCACTTTGGTGATCAAATTAATATTACCGACTAATTCCATTCCGGTACGAGCAGCTTTGGATCCATGTTGTAGCATTAGCTATATCTGCGAATCTTTGGTCCATCAACTTCGGCTGCCCGTATCTAAAATGGACAACATTGGGTATTGTCGATGGACGGTCGGCTCTTCGTTTGATCCCACACAAAGGATATCGCTCACGGCTAAAGTGACAAAGATGCGTGGTGTTAAAACTCCTGCCGAGTCTGTTCCAGATGCAATACGGGAACATTTTGCTGGGTTCCAGTTGGCGGACCCACGTTTCAATATATCTGGTCGCGTAGTTTTGGTCTTAGGACCAGAAGATAACCCACAAATTTTAAAGGGAAAAATATATTCGAGCCGGGTCTTCCAATGGCACAATATACCATATTTGGTTGGGTCATTTCTGGCCAACCCCCTCTTTAGAGGGCAGGTCCCCTTGGACCTATGATCCCCTTGGATCAACGACCCCCTTGGGTCAAACCCGATCCCTTGGATCAACGCGGTCTTTTGACCGCTCTACGAAAATCCAGTTTATACTGGTCTGATCCCTTGATCAGCTGATCCCTTGATCAAAGAACCCAGTCCATGCTGGTTTGGTCCCTTGACCATTAGTTTTAAGTGTTTTTTGAAAAAATGTAAAAAAAATAAAATATATATATATATATATATACATGAAATATTTAAAATTATGAAAAAACATTTATTATACTTTTACCTTTCCTTGCTTTTGTAACCTCTCTCTTTTACCTAGCTAAGACTTTGTTGCAACCTACTCTAGTGTTGCAAGGTGGCCGGCAATGTTTAAGCACAAATTCTTTTATTTTGCTCATTAATTTAGTTTGCCCTTTTGCAAACCCTCACCCTCCTTAAGGGTTAATTACTAGTTAGAATCTAAGTTTTGCTCCTTTTTGTAAACATCTTTGTAGGGAGTATTTACATAGATTCTAGCGAGTAAACCGTTAACGGTATCTAAAAACATTGCTTGTTGCCTCTTTCTATCCTAGTTAGATGTAACTTTTTTTAATCATCGTTTGAACGTTTTGACGAATATATTGTTCACAGATCCTTAACACATATACAGTCCATTTTAAAGGTAATATATTTTTTAAATAAAATATTGAGAATTTTCTCATTAATAATAAAACACCAAAAAATCTTGTTTCTTTTCTATTTTCATCGGACCCCGTATTTACGGCGAACAATTACTAAAGCATTATTATTCACATAATTACAAAATTGCACCTTTTAAATTTTCCATTAAAATTTAAGAAAATATCAATTCTAAAAATTGGAATTCAGATAAATTAGAAAATATCAATTGAATTTCTGAAAATCAAGTCGGAAACCGTCGAAAATAATAACTTGAAATTTAGAAGACATCAATTGAATTTTTAAAAATATAAACACAAATTGAAATTCAGAAAACACCAAATACATATGTTTACATTTAAAAAATCAACTGAAATTAAAAAAAAATATTGCGATTGATTAATTTAAATTCAATGAAGTTTAGGAAAACTCTGTTACGTGACGGCAACAGCGTTAGGGTGGCAAGCGCCGGCTAGCACTATACGAACACAAAACCCTCAGAGTCGGTTCATCCCGCCAAACCCCTAACCTGACCGCACGAACAATTAAAATAGACAAAAAAAACTAAAAGAACGAAGACGTCGCGAATGGAGGGAAGAGATGTTGGTCCCTCACTGGCCCTACCCTACCTCTGGTCGTCCGTCTGTCCACTACGATTAACACGACCCCACGACCACCATGATACTTACATAATACCTCTCAAAACATAACCCTAAATCGTAATTTACTTTCAAACATATCACAATATTTTATTATAATATTAAATTAGCTTCGACATAAACTTCAACACTTAAAACTACAACGGCCTTTTGATTAATAACCACTTCAATAAATAAAATATAATATATTAAACAATATCCCGCTTAGGTATTATTTAAAATTATTGTGGAATCAATACTAACACTAAAAATCAAGTGATCTGGCATCACCATATGTACAAACCAGACAAAAAGAACATACTTAAAAAAAACAAAGTGAAGTAAAATATAACCAAACGAAAATAATAAAAAATCATAATATAAAGGCAATATAATAAAATAAATAGTGAATAGATATATATAAATGAATTAAAGCAACCAACAAAAAAAAATATAAATATATATACAAAAAAAAAAAATAGATTAAAGCAAACATCAAAAGTGCGACAACTTAAACACAAATCAAATTGGTTGCCACATTCTCACGTTGTCTTGCCGGTGAGACAAATGTATCGTTTACCCAAAATCCATTAATAATTTAGCTTTTTTTTTATGCAGATACCACATTTACCATGGGCCTAATAAGATTCCCACAACCCGCACTTGATACCATCTACACTTGAAGGAGCTCCCTAAAGGGTTGGTTGTTCCCAAGATATGAATTCATCCTTTTTTTTTTTTTAACTTTTCGCGTATAAATGTGAAATCTAACTATTATTCTATTTCTTTCAGGTCTATACATTTCCCCGGTTCCGGATATCATCCTTGAACGCACTTGCAATAGTTAACTTAATACTACACTTAACATGCACAACACACTACACTTAATTTTACAATATTTAATTTTCCTTCGGCATTAAATTTTATCTTTTCAGGTTTCAATTCATTTTCATTCTTTAATTTCTTATCAGGTTTCGATTCAATTTCTTTCTTTTCAGGTTTCGATTCATTTTCTTTCCTTAATTTCTTTTCAGGTTTCAATTCATTTTTAATCTACACTTTCCTGCACTTATCGCTTTTTATCACACGTTGGGTTCTTTTTAAATATCATATTCTTTTTTTTCCATATTCTAATTTTCTACATTTTTTCTTGTTGGTACGTATAGATATAATTGAACTTCATTTTATACTTCACCCTACATCGCTTCATTTCCTCTTTTCAGGCAAAAACTCCGTTGTCATTGCATCCCGTACGAATCCATCGGGTGTTAACTGCGATGCAGAGAAAGCATCTGGCCTCCATATAGATATACTGGCCCCTGCAACCAGTTGGAGACCAGAAATATTCTGTTAAAATATATGCATACATAAATTTTCAAAAACAAAACTCTAATTATTTTAACCTACTCGAACTTACCAGGGATTTTATATTAATTTATTTTGTACGAGTAACTCTCGGCATTAAGCTTCATCAAAAAAAAATCTGCGCCGTTTCTCACAATCGTCTGAATTATTCTAGACTTCTTTCTTATCTTAATATAATTAAAAATGGCTAAGTTTGCCTTGGGATATTTTTCATCTTATCATTGAGAAATTAACTCTAGAGGTCGCTTTACTCCCAAAGTTCAAGGACGTTACCACCAAACAAAACATAAATACACCGACAAAAACCTACAGTTAAAAACGAAACTTGTGAACATGTAACATTAACAAAAGCTCGATTAATAACTATACACTTGTTTTTCTAAGTACACTACAAAGATTCACAATGTACATTGTTCAGAGACCCCCACCGCAACAACTCAAATTGCGAACATAAAAATTGTTACATAAATAAAGCGCAATTTGATGAGAATGTTATTTATATATTATTTTTCACAATTTTTTTTAATGAAAATTTGAAGTTTTTCAGAAAATAAAGATAACAAATTATTTTATTTAAAATTTTTGGGACATTTGGTTTTTGCGTTTGGCATCCCTAAATTGAACCAGTGTTCATGATGACTTCCAAATTTTGCTTCATGGTAGGCAAGGTAAAACCCAAAACATTGAAGTTCGATAATAATTCCCAGGTAGTAGTATTTGGAGTCAATAAATGAAAATATATTTTATTAACATAATTTAATTCAAAATCAAAAGTTGGCATCACTGAGTTAGATTTTGTATTGTATTGTGTAAATAGTGAGAACTTCCTTTTATTGTGTAAAAAAAAATGTATATTCAAAATATGGTAATATTTCAACAAAAAAAAATTGAGAGTGATTTTTTTTTTGTTATTATTTTGTTACTCGATCCGACCTACACGGCCAAAACGAAGAATTATTTGGCCAGTTTAAAGAAACTATACAGCCATCTCCAATTAGCACGATTTAATGCGTATAGCCACTCTACACGACCATTACCTTCGGAATGGAGGTTAGGGCGAGCTATTTAATTTGCAAAAACTTAAACTAAATTAATTAACTAATTATGTCATATAATCCGAAACGCATGCATATAGTTATATAACCAAAATGCATGCCGATCACCAACCACGATGACCAAAAAGCAAACACCGAAACGTGTTTTCTTTTATCCGAAATAGTAAAAAAGACGAAAACGATCTTTCCTCGTTGGAGCGCAAATTACTAATGTGAGAGGGCTTTATAGACCAACTCTTGAAATAAAAAAAATCATCTGTTAAGCGGATCAACTCAAAGAATTTGCTGAAATAATTTGGTATTAAGTTTAACAAATTGTTTACTTTTTCAAATATATGTAATGGTACGGCGTTGGTGGAAGTTCCGCTTCCTGTTTCCCTGAGCCTTTGCTGGTCGCACGTGCTGGCGTGGGGCCTAGCTCGCCGGATGGGTGGGGTCTTGCTCAGGCCCAGGGAAACCGCACTACAGATTTTCACGTGCGATTTAAAAAAAAACAACTGTCAAAAAAAACGGACGCTAAATGGGACGGATGGCCATACTTACCTTGGGATTGGGGACTAGGTGTTCTGCCCCTTTTGCCCTCCCTACCATGTTACCTCGACTCCATCTTACTTGGAGGTAACCCACAGCAAAATTATTCAAGAATTAAATTTTCAACTTAAAAAAAATTTTTAACTTTAAAAAAAAATTTCAATAGGTTTGAAACATTTTAACTTTTCAAAAAAATGTCAATAAAGTTCTAGGTTCTTCAAAAATCTAAATTGCAAAAAAAAAATTCAAAATTAAAATTCAGAAAAAATTAAAAAGTTCAAAATTAATTTTCAACAAAGTTTCAAAATTTCTATATAAAGTTTTAATATAATTTCAATATAGTTTTCATATATAATTTCGTCAAAATTTCAAACCAGTTCAAATACAATTCTTAATGTCAAAAAAAAAAAAATTCTAAAAATTTCAATATAACTTTTCAAATAGAGTTAAAATTCAATAAATTGTTAGTAAATTTTTAATATATAATTTTCAGTATAAATTTAATATAATTCAATGTAGTATTTCAATATAATTTTTCAATATTTTAATTTTCAATACAGCTTTTCACTATAGTTTTCAAAATATAATTTTCAATATAAAATTTCAAAAGGTTTCAAAAAAAATTTCAATTATAATTTCGATATAAACTTCATAAAGATTTCCACAAAAATTTTCAATATACTTTTCAATATATTTTCAAAAAAAAATTTCAATAAATTGTCAACCCAATGTAGTTATCCCAAACCAAACCAATCATAAAAAAAATCCGTAAGTAAGTATGACCATCCATCAAAAAAATAAAATTTTAAATTTGAGACTTTAAATTGTTTTCGAATCTTTGCTACTATTTCGTACTATAAAAATTATTGCGGATAAGTAACCGGTTCATTTAGAACGAAATTCTTATATTCCGGAAATAACCTTTACTGACCAAAGCAAAGTAAAAAAAATCACAAAAATTAAATTAAATTGTTGAGGGGTGAACTAAAACTTCAAAGCAAGTTTCGATTTCGGTTAAATGTAAATAGTGATTTACACATATTTAATTAAAATTCCAGAAATCGAAACAAGAATGAATTTTAGAACACATATTAAAAAAATTAGGGATTAGGAACAATTGGTGCTTTCCCGGTGCACAGATGTAAAAAAATTAAAATAATTATCGTTCCTATTTAGAAAAATTTAAATAATAAAACAAAAAAAATCCGGTCTATTGTTTCGGCCCCACGTTGGGCACCAATTTCTGTAATGGTGCGGCGTTGGTGGAAGATCCGCTTCCGTTTCCCTGAGCCTTTGCTGGTCGCACGTGCTGACGTAGGGGCCTAGCTCGCCGGATGGGTGGGGTCTTGCTCAGGCCCAGGGAAACCGCACTACAGATTTTCACGTGCGATTTAAAAAAACACAACTGTCAAAAACACGGACGCTAAATGGGACGGATGGCCATACTTACCTTGGGATTGGGGACTAGGTGTTCTGCCCCTTTTGCCCTCCCTACCATGTTACCTCGACTCCATCTTACTTGGAGGTAACCCACTAAATGATAAGATTTGGCTTGGCTTTGGTTTTCTACAATTGGGTTTAAAACTTTTTTTATTTACCCTTCATTTTAAGGGTTTTTAAATTTTAAATTAATTTTATCAACATTTATTTTATTTGTTTTTTTTTTTATATTTATAACTCTAGCAAAATTTTACTTTTAGGAAAATTTTTAATTTAGGAAAATTTTTAATAGTAGAAAAAATTTTAATTTTAGCCTTTTGAATTTTAGCACAATTGGATTTTAGCACTATTTAATTTTAGCATTAGAAAAATTTTTGTTTAAACTTTATAATTAGACAATTTTACATTTAGAAAAATTCACATTTCGAAATATTTTATTTTAGTTTAATTGTACAATAAAAGAAAATTTTTATAATCGAAAATTTTATAGTTAGTAAAAATTTTAAATTTTAACCAAATTTTATATATAGCAAAATTTTATTAATCTAGTAACATTCTTAAATTTAATAAGGAAAAGTTTAAACATAGAAAATATTTATATGTGTGTAAAAATTTTAATTTGAAAAATTATTTGTATTAAAAAAAATTTTTACCGCCTTATTGCTGGTGTTGATGAGGTACCGATGAAGCTGCTGCCGCCGGACGCCGTGGTTGTGTCTCGCAATATGTTTTTCTATTTTGGCATGTAACTTTATTAAAACTCCTTCACATTTCACTCTTTGTCGGAGTATAACAGCATTTAATTGTTGTAGTAAATTATGATGACTGCGATCAATTAAGTTGTAGTATATTTAGTTTTGTTTTTAATGTTTTATTATATATTTCCACTAGACACTGTATTTTAATTATTGTTGTTGTTATTTGTATGTTTTCATTAAAAATTTTTGTACAAATGTCACTAAAATCTAAAGTTATTTTTTTTTCTTAAAGTTTATTTTAATTTTTATTTGTTTTTATTTCTTAAATTTTACAATGTCAATAAAACCTAGTTTTTTTTTCTTAAAGTCTATTTAAGTTTCTAGCTTTCTAATTTTTTTTTTTTTTTTTTTGTTTTAACCGTCCTTACACTACTTTTAAATTTCACTTAATCTACATTTTTAATTTTAAGAGGTTTTTCCTCAACCTTCCTTTTTTTTAAAAACTACATTTTATGTACTTAAAAGGTTTTTCCTCAACCTTATTCTTCAAAACTCAAAACTTAACTCCCCGATTTAAATTTAACTTTACTACATTAAACCTTCTCATCTTCATTCATTCATCTGCAGATAAAAACCTGTTTATTAAAAAAACAAAATCACCACCAATTCATTGAGAACATTCATATGCATTCATAATATTCTCTAGTATTTATAACACTCCCACTCATATATGACTATGAGAGCAAGTGAGATCAATACAAGAAAATACGTGGTTTGACCAGCATGATTGCATATGAATGTGTTCATGATTTAATACAACACAATGAAGAGAAAAAAACGCCATAAATCAGTTTGCCAAAAAAAAAAATGCCATCAACATATTACCATATAAGGTGTTGTTTATATGTACATACTTGAACTTGAAAATAATTTCAAGATCAAGGTTATTTTTTTTTTCTTCTTTCTTATTCTGCTTGTAACAGAAATTCTTTTGCTACAGTGCAGAGCAAAACAGATCACCGTCACATATATTGTTTACATTAATTATCAATACTCAAACCGAGGTGGAGGGTATCAAAGATTCGGCACAGCCGAATTTAACACTCTTACTTGTTTTTTTTTTAATTTTTATTTCAAATATTAATACTGAAATATAAATGTGTTTCCTTTTTCGTATATACCTACTATAATAAAACTCAAAATTTCCATTCCAGAACCCATAAACATATTAATTTTACTGGAAAATGGGATTAGGGGTTCAAACCGCCGGATGAATAGTCGTATAAAAATTTTTCTATTGGGATTTGTAATAGAAAACAGTTTCGATACATAAAATGAAAACGATTTTAAAAAATCGTTTTTCTGTGAAAACTCGAAAGGTTTAAAATTTCTGACGTGTGGTCCTCTTAAAAATATATTAAAATAAGAAAAATATAAAAAACAAAAAAATAAAATATAAAAAAAAATAAAATCATTCACCAGAAAACCGGGAGGGTCGGTTGTTCAAAATTCTCCGCAACCGACCACAATTCTGCCACAGTCTTTCATAAAGCAAACCATTTCAAATCCGAAAAGTGGACATTTCATTTAAAAATCACATTAAAAAATTTTGGCCTGTTTTAAAGATCAAATAATCCTATGAGCCCCGCAATTAAATTCTTCATCCGAATATAACTTGAAAACCAAACGTCGTAGAGCCAAAGGCTTGTTATGTTGCCCTCTCTTTGAAGCACCACATCCGAAGTGTGATACCTGTTGTTAGCGTTGTCAGATCGCGAAACGTAAAGTTTTGACGGGGAACATAAAATTGCTTATATATGTTTTCTTAAGAAATGTATTTTCTTAGAAAAGTGTCATTCTTTAATTAAGTGCATTTTGCTATAAAAAAAAAGTGCCTTAAAACTGCAATAAATATTACAAAATGAAAATTTCGATTGTCAACACAGCTGTTATACCATGTTGAGATGCCTGCGGTTGTTAAAACACAATTTTCTCATACACATACCCATATGTACATACTTATAAGCAATGTATGCGTGTCTCTCTGCTGGCACATGATACATATTCGTTTATCTAAGAATATTTACTTTCGCATCGAACATAAACTTAACCAACATTGACTAGGTAAACAATAAGAAATAAGATTTGTGTTTAATTTTGATTGACGCAGTATAATTGTTGTCGTACAGTTGGGCAATTTCATTGGAATATATAAATGTGTAACTGAAGAACCGCGATTATGTTGGTCTGACTGTAAGCAGTTTTGAATCATCGTTATTGTTGGTAGGTATATTTTTGGTGGGGGGGGGGGGGGGGGGTTTGAAATGCTTTAAGGAATGAAGTCGCTTGTAATAGGTATGTACCTTAGAAATCATATTAAAAACATCGATTCTACAACGAGCGAAGCTCAAGCACAGCCTTCAATGTAATTAAAACATTTTGTGAAAACTTTTAGGGATTCACAATCATCAATAAAGTACCACAAGAACTATTAGAATAATTATATCGAATTAAAAAGAAATATTTTGCCAATGATAGCAAAAGGAAATCGCAACCGCTCCTATACTGTTATCACTCTATCTATAGAACAACTTCTAAAAAAAGAGAATAAGTTGTAGGTGGTTAAATAGATAACGGGACAAAAAAAGAAACGTATTGTAGGAGTGTATGAAGATAGTACTTTACTATATGTACTTTCAACATTGGTAATTATTGTTAAAGATTGTTGTTATAATTAAATCTTAGATTAGTACTAAAAAGATTCCAAAGAATTACTTGTAAAAGATTGTCTTTAAAAGTGGTTAAAGAACATATTTTAATATAATGGACGGAATAACTTTTTTATAAGGTAACAAAGTTGAGTCAATTAAATATTACGTTAATTTAATGCTCTGTCTATGCGATATAAATTTTTGGCTCATCTCTTCACCGTCGTCCCCTCATATTTCCAAAATTTCTTGTTGTTTTCCTTGCATTGTTATTCTATTAAATGAATTATTATTAGAAAAACATAACGAATATCTTACGGGAAAATATACACATGTGTCCCGAAACTACAAAAATAAATTCAACAACCCAATCAACTTCGAACAACACAACCTTAAACTTTCTGGGTTTTATTTTATGCTACTCTACAGTACGCTCAGGATTAACTAATTTTGGAACTAATAGTATGTTTGACCGTCTGTTTGAGTGTTCATGTAAGTCCTCTACGCAATTTACTAGATCTCACATGTGGTAAGATATATAAACTTACGATGATTGCTATTGAAATTAGTGAAAACAAAATCTCATATACAATTTAGGACAATTTTTTTTTAGGACAATTTCTTATATAAAACAGCCCACCGAAATGTACTTAAACACGACAAGACAAACATAATATTTTTTTCTCAAGATTCGTATGTTTATTTGGAAATTTAAATTTAGTTTATTGGTTAGTGGTGAGCTCATTCATCATCAGGTTATCGTATAATCGGGTTGGTCGACTATAAATTTCTTACATGTTTTTTCTTGTGTTCGCAGGGGAGTAAACACTCTTCTAAAATGTTTGTTGCTTTTCACATTGTTGTCGCTGTTGCTTAATAATGTGAAAGAGGTGAACTGATGTTTTACGCCAGTCGTACTTGTGTAAAGAACATAATTGCATTGTTTACATAAAAGCTTTCACTTATTGTTAGCCAAAGGCTTGGTTGGTTTTTATCCAGAATCACCAAAACAACAACTTGCATTTAATTTCCACAAAAAGTGGAATAAACAGAAATGAAAGGATATATGGAGTTTGAAAAGAATTGTAGAAGACGTATGTATTTTAGTTCCCGTACACTACTGTCGGTAAAGCCGAAATATGTTTGATTTCATCATTAAAAAATCTAATCTGCACATACGGCTCACTTTAGTTAAGCTGTGTTTACATGAAATGTATTTTCCATATATATAAGTATAACGTCAGTAATTTGTAATGTAATTCCGTGTGAACGTCAAATTTGCGTTCAAATGTACATATAAAATTGCGCCTGGTATAACCTCTGGTTGTTAATGTTACATTTTAAACTTTGTTTTATTTCATATATTTTTAATTTGATAATTACAATTTATTATACCCTCCACTCCAGTGTGCAGAGGGTATATATAAGTTTGTCATTCCGTTTGTAATAATTAGAAAAAAAAATTTGGACCCCATAAAATATATATATTTGTGATCCTTATAACAACCGGAGTTGATATAGCGATGTCCGTCTGTCCGTCTGTCCGTCTGTGGAAATCACGATGACGGCATCAATCGGGCAGCTAGGGTGCTCGTTGGCATAAAAAATGATTCACTAACATCCTGAAAAGTTTGCTATTTAAAATCGTCCAAATCGGTCGATTAGGGCCCGAGATTTGAATGAAGAACTAAAAAAAGTCTTGAAAAAATATAATTTTCTATGTTGTTCTTGTCACGATCACGCCCTCAATAGGATAGCTAGGGTGATAATTTTTAGTGAGAATGATTCACCAAATTCATGGGAAGATTTCTACTTCAAAAATCATTAAAATCGGTGGAACAGGTCCAGGTAAATCTATGAAAAATTAAAAAAAAAATGAAAAACATGATGTTTCCATATTGTTCCTGTTGTTATTCTAAATGTTGCATTGTTGTCATAGCTGGACTTGTTGTTTTTGTGGTCGTTGTGGTAATAATATAATAAAAACAAACCCTTTGTACATTTTTTTGTGAACTCTGGTAGAAAATTTTAAAAGTTTCCATTGTTTTGGCATCACTAAAAAAATTTGTTAGATCATTTCTGTCATTGCCACGAGCCTGCATGCAAAATTTCAGATCGATTGGCTCACGCGAAAGGGGCTAAAAATCGATCCAAAATTTTGTCGACAAGCAGACACTACCAGTTAATATAAAGGCAGTAAATAAAGGGAGTAAAAGTTCACCAATAATTTAAAAAACAAATTTTTATGTATTAATTTATTTAAAGAAAAAAATAATTAAATGAAATAGTAATAATAATAAAAAAAAAATAATATACAATACAAAAAAAAGAATATATAAATAAAATAAAATAAAGATAAATGCATTCATAGCATTATAATACATATAAAAGGTCAATGTTTTCTAACCGTAACCGTAACGAGTCAGTTGTTTTTTTTACATGAAAATAATTTAAAACAGTTACCGAACGTAACCGGAACGTTCCAATACTTTTCATGTGAAAAAAAGGCTGACACGTTACGTAACAGTTACATGTCGCTAACTTGTTCTTTACACAGGCTACTGCTTTTGCAGCCATATATAGTTTCGTAAGCATAACTGATAAAATTGTTTCTATTATTTTTTGCTGTAAGTAATAAATTATAAATATACTGAATTTGCAAACTAAAATGGATACATATATTGGAGGTGCTTTAATACAAAAGAGTTAACGAAACAAAATCAAAAAAAAAAAACAACTCTACAACATCAACAATGGCAGTCATATGTTCTTCAAATAGAAAAAAAAACTGCAAGTGTGTTTTGTTGGCTACAAAACAAAAATAGTGTTGACAATATAACAAAATATGTAAAAGAAGTTATTGCTATGAAATATTTTATTTTGTTTAAAAAAAAAATCGCAAAATGAAAGGCTATAATTCCATTAATAATCAAAAGGCGTTAAACTAATTTATTTATTTTTACGTTGTACTAATGCATTTTAAATAAGTAAAAGTAATTGTATATTTAAATAAAAATGCATTTGTATTATATGTTGCTGTCGTATTCAGAAAAATCAAGTAGCTGACTATACGACTACAAATGCTGCTGCCAGCAGTCGTCTATGTGTTTCATTCATGATGTTGCAATTTTTTGCGAGCAATACTTACATATATTCTAAATAAAGAAATAATAGTTCTTTTCATACTGCGAAATCTATACAAATATATGTACAAATACTATATGTCAAATTTCAAATTTGCAATAATTGATACATTTTTGAAAGAAAATTGTATAATATGAAATGTCTTTAATTTATTTCATAGAAAACAATTTTTTGAGGTGCGTGGATTTTCCATATTTACTGTTTTACTATTTTCGTAATGAGGTTAAATGAGTTAAAAAGAATTTAAAATATTTGAAAATATTAGGTGAGGATCCTCAAGATGTAATATACGATCGGTCTAAAACTTTTCACTTAGAGCCACAGTTAAATTCGAAACAACAAAAACCCATATATTTTGTGCATAAAGTTTAATATTAAATGTGCTTTTCTAAAATGCCTATATATTTTTTCTCATTCATTTCTGACCATCTTCAATGTAAATTTACCAAAGTTTTTTTTATTGCAATATGTATATAAAACTTAAAAATTTAATATTTTTTATTGTGTATTAACTTATTATTCTGCGATTTTCATTACATCAGAAAATGTTACAAATTGGCACTACTGTTTCAAAAACAGAAAACTTCTAAATCAGTTGAAAACAGTTGATCTGTAAAACTGTGTGTGAAATTGTGTCAAATAAAATTACAAATATTAATAAATATAATAATACATATATATATATTTTATTAATTTTGTTAAGAATTAGCACAAAATTGATTTTCCATTTTGCATTTCATTTATAAAGAATTCTGCCATATTTTGTTAAAGGGAAAATCCATTTTTGTTATATTAAAAAAAAACAGACTTGCATTTAATTTTTCCGTGACAGCCTCAATAATTGCGTAGATGCCACCACAATATTTTTTGTAATTAAAACAGTTGATCTGTAAAAATGTGTGTGAAATTGTGTCAAATAAAATTACAAATATTAATAAATATAATAATACATATATATATATTTTATTAATTTTGTTAAGAATTAGCACAAAATTGATTTTCCATTTTGCATTTCATTTATAAAGAATTCTGCCATATTTTGTTAAAGGGAAAATCCATTTTTGTTATATTAAAAAAAAACAGACTTGCATTTAATTTTTCCGTGACAGCCTCAATAATTGCGTAGATGCCACCACAATATTTTTTGTAATTAAAACAGTTGATCTGTAAAAATGTGTGTGAAATTGTGTCAAATAAAATTACAAATATTAATAAATATAATAATACATATAAATATATTTTATTAATTTTGTTAAGAATTAGCACAAAATTGATTTTCCATTTTGCATTTCATTTATAAAGAATTCTGCCATATTTTGTTAAAGGGAAAATCCATTTTTGTTATATTAAAAAAAAAACAGACTTGAATTTAATTTTTCCGTGACTGCCTCAATAATTGCGTAGATGCCACCACAATATTTTTTGTAATTAAAACAGTTGATCTGTAAAAATGTGTGTGAAATTGTGTCAAATAAAATTACAAATATTAATAAATATAATAATACATATAAATATATTTTATTAATTTTGTTAAGAATTAGCACAAAATTGATTTTCCATTTTGCATTTCATTTATAAAGAATTCTGCCATATTTTGTTAAAGGGAAAATCCATTTTTGTTATATTAAAAAAAACAGACTTGAATTTAATTTTTCCGTGACTGCCTCAATAATTGCGTAGATGCCACCACAATATTTTTTCTAATTAAATATTAACCAATATCTAACTAGAATTATGATTTATTCTGACTAAAAAGTTCCAATTAAAAGTTATTCATCCCAATTATGAATATTCTCAAGGAATTTCTTTCTCACGGAAAATACATTTCTCGAGAAAAAATTCCTCCAATTATAAATTCCGCGTGAACAAAAAATGATTAACTGGCATCATCGAATTTCGAAGCCACTTGTTTGCTTATTGACAATTTATTTTCTATTTTTTGTGTGTGTGCAAACGACCCTACAATAAATGTCCCAATAAACATTTTTGTTTGCTATCAACTTGAGGTGCATTTGAGATCAAATACATTTCCCAAATCTCCAACGTTAATTCTCAAATGCCCTCAATAGTTCGAATATAGTCTTCTCAACTTAAAAGGCACATTTTTTATATGGCGATTTTCATAGTTATCAAATTGAGAAATTTGTGATTCTCAACTTGATAGCAAAGAAATATTTCCAATCGGTATCAAATGGAAGGTACGGAATTGCCATATTAAAAAATATTATACTAATTTTAGAAATGAAAACAATGTACTTTTTTTAATGTTTCAATTTAATTTCATTATATATTTAACATTACTATGTACATATTTAACATTAAATGTACATATTATGTACATTTTTTAAAATCTAGAATTAAAAATAAATTAATTAATTAGTTGTACATTTTTTGAAAAATTCGACAAAAAGCAGAAATAATTAAAAATATATCAATGATTTATTTGTACTTTTTTGGCATTTTTTAATTTAATTTATTATACCCTATACCACTATGTGGTTTGGGTATAATGACTTTGTGCTGCTGTTTGTAACAACCAAAAATATTTGACCTAGACCCATCTTTAATTATACCGATCGAATCAGAATCATTTTTTGAGTTGATTTAACAATGTCCGTCCGTCCGTCCGTCCGTCTGTGTGTCCATGTAAAGCTTGTAATCAAACTGCAGGTCGCAAATATGAATATATTTTGATGAAATTTGGTATATAAGCTTTTATCGGCCATGGGATGAATGCTGTTGAAACTGGTGAGAATCGGTCCATGTTCAGACCTAGCCCCCATACAAATTACCCCTATGAAATCGACATAAATTGCCATAAGTTCCAAATTATCATATAAATCTCAGTCAAATTGGGTTTGTATGTGTTTATTACATCCATTAATGAGTAGTCCAAAAATCATCCCTTTGGCCCCATATAGGGCTGCTTCCCGATCTTCACTTAAATCTATTAAAAAACAAAAATACTGCACAGATTTTTCTCAGATTTGGTTTGTATATATTTTTGCAAAATACAAGAGACTTTTCCAAACATGATCAGGATCGGTCCATTTTTGGACCTAGTCCCCATATAGATATAGCATCCGATATGAACTTTTTCATATCTGCAGCCAAAAAAATTAATAAAAATCCCACTCAAATTTGTTTTTTGCTTATTTTCTATGTCCAGTTAGTTGGGCCTAAGAGATAGGGTTTCTAAACGCATGGTATAGGGTATCGTATAGTCGGTCTAGACCGACTATAATTTTCTTACTTGTTATTTATGACATATTTAAATAATATCTCAGACTTAACACAAATCGTATTCAAGTTGAAAAAATGTTTGGTCTCAAGTGGAGAAAAGTGTTGGATATCCAATTGAGAGTAAAAATGTTTCTCAAAGATTGGAAAAAATGTTAAGTCTCAACTTGATGTCAAGTTGAAAGCAAACAAGGAGAAAAATTGTTCAACCCAAGTTGAGAATTACATTTGACATCAATTTAAGAACTTAACTTTTCTTCAACATTGGAGAAATAATATTTCAATGCATACTGGGGAATGACCGAAACTAACACATAAACAGTTTTTTCCTATTTGAAAAACATATGACTGCCATTGTTGCTGTTGTAGAGTTGTTATACCCTCCACTCCAGTGTGTAGAGGGTATATATAAGTTTGTCATTCCGTTTGTAATAATTAGAAAAAAAATTTTGGACCCCATAAAATTTATATATTTGTGATCCTTATAGCAACCGGAGTTGATATAGCGATGTCCGTCTGCCCGTCTGTGGAAATCACGATGACGGCATCAATCCGGCAGCTAGGGTACTCGTTGACATAAAAATGATTCACTAACATTCTGAGAAGTTTGCTATTTAAAATCGTCCAAATCGGTCGATTAGGGCCCGAGATTTGAATGAAGAACTAAAAAAGTCTTGAAAAAAAAACAATTTTCTATGTTGTTCTTGTCACGATCACGCCCTCAATAGTGCAGCTACAGTGATCATTTTTAGTGAGAATGATTCACCAAATTCATGGAAAGATTTCTACTTCAAAAATCATTAAAATCGGTAGAACAGGTCCAGGGAAATCTCTGAAAAAGTAAAAAAAAAATGAAAAACATGATATTTCTATATTGTTCTTGTTGTTATTCTAAATGTTGCATTGTTTTCATAGCTGGACTTGTTGTTTTTGTGGTCGTTATGGTAATAATATAAGAAGAACAAACCCTTTGTACATTTTTTTATCAACTCTGGTAGAAAAATTTAAAAGTTTCCATTGTTTTGGCATCACTAAAAAAATATGTTAGATCATTTCTGTCATTGACACAAGCCTGCCTGCAAAATTTCAGATCGATTGGGTCACGGGAAAGTGGTTAAAATCGATCCAAAATTTTTTCGACAAGCAGACACTACGAGTTAATATAAAGGGAGTAAAAATTCACCAACATCTAAAGCAAATAATGCTAAAATACCTAGTTGTTAATAAAAAAAACAATTGGGCAATTCACAATGGGTAATGTATCGTTGTATCTCTTGTATCGTGTATCACTTTACAATAGTGTAAAATTGTTGTCGGTAATTTTCACTGAAAAATCTGATACACGATCCAACTTCATTTGCTATGTTTAGTAAATGTTGTATATTGTATCATAACATATCAGTTCCAAGTGAATGCCAGTTTTTATGAAAAGAAAAAACAAATACATAGAATATTATCAGCATAAATAATTATAAAATAAAATATGGCAAATAATGCATATAACGCAAATACATCGATAAGTTTATTTATATAAAAATTTATGTTTATATTTTTAGTATGTACATATTTTCTCTTTCAGTACCAACCAAAACATTTAAAATTTTTTTTTTTTTCATTATAAATTAAAATGTAAGAGGTACGTAACTAAAACTCCAGGGTATATCTCACGACCAAAAAGCAAACACTGACAAGTGTTTTCTCTTATACAAAATAGCAGAAGCGACGAAGCGATCTTTCCTCGTTGGATCGAAAATTACTAAAGAAAGCGTTTTACAATATGAAAATACAACTGAGTGTTCACAACAAATGATTGTATTGTGTATTTCAATACAACATACAATATACAACACCTGTTGTGAATTGCCCAAATGTAAATTTAGCAAAAAAATTTATGTATTAATTTATTTAAAGAGAAAAACACAAAAATAACGTTTGATGTTGTATTTTTTGTGTGTAATATTTAAATATACATACATACACATATTAAATAATACAAATAATGTACATATATTATATATATGTATGTATGTATATTCATAGTAACTGCATGTTAGAAATAAATCGGTTATTTTAGTTACATAAAATTCTGCAGTATTTTGTTGTGGGGAAAATACATTTCTTTTGTATTAACAGAGTGTCACTTCATTTTGCTCAGCGTGACTATGCCACAGTAGATGCCGCCATAATTTTTGTTTGTTCTAATTAGCTTTGCAATAGTTATTTCTATTTTAACATGAATGTTAATATTTTCAGCTAGATATCATACAGAACAATGTTAAGAGTATACACGGGTTGGTCTTTTATTTCATACGTTTTTTTCATTATTCTTTTACAAATATGAACATAAGTTTGGCATATTACCCACCAATCTCACATCACACTGCAAGTTCGAAAAACTCAATACACTCACATTTTTTTTACTAATACACACACATTTTCCGCAGTGGTCACACTAATGGCACCAAATTTTTCGTGCGAATAGTGGCAGACACTAACGATGATTAATGTTACCCTGTTATAAATTTAATGCAAATTTACTGGATTCTGTAAAATTGTTATTAAAGTTTTAACTTGTTAAATCTATTATAATGATTTATTTTTTGAAATGCGCATACAAAAACGCAAGTTTGTTAATTATAGAGCATAAATATTATTAACTATTATTAAAATAATACTAATAATAATAAATGTAAACATTTTCCCTCAAACATGTGCCTATATAATAAACTTGGTAACTCTACTTAAAATAAAATAAGAGAGAGAAGTATACAAATTTTTTCAAGTTTACGCTTCGACAACATTTTAAAAATGAGATTGCAGTCAGATGTTTGAGCATAAAAATTAATGGCGATGGATTCGACTAATTCGAACAATTTTTCGTTGATAATACGTACACAACGATTTTACAATTTCAGTGTGATGTGAGATTGGGGGGTTAACTTTTTGTTGTCTTTACAAAATAGAGTTACCGAGTTCGTCAATGAGTTTTTTGCTTACAAAACAGTTCTACATAGTTATATAGAATTATTATTCTGCTTTACCTATAAAATATCTGATTGCGATTACATCTAATTTTTAAAAATTGTTTATAATTAATAAAGCATTATTATTCACATAAATACAAAATTTCACTTTTTAAATTTTCCATTCAAATTTAAGAAAATATCAATTATAATAAAAACTGAAAATAAAATTTCCAATTATAAATTAGAAAATATTAATTGAGTTTCAGAAAATCATATCAAAACGTCGGAAATAATAATTTTAAATTTAGAAATATCTTTACATTTAAAAATGTTTACATTTAAAAAAAATATTGCCATTCAGGAGATATTAATAACTTTTCAGTACCGCGATTCAGTAACTTCTTTTAACGATAGTCGAATTGTAAAAAAAAAGAAAATTGCAAAATTATCAGTAAAATTTTGAAACGATATTCGCTATTGTTAAAGTCAGCTGTTGTTGTTATCTAAACGACAACCATTTTTGTGTTGTTTATCCAATCGATAAAAACTTAAATTTTTAGGTTGAAATGTCGTCATACATAAATAAAAATCATGAAATAGTGAAAATATTTTGCTTTAATTAAAAAACTTTTTTATATAAATAAAAAAATAATTAAATAGCATATTCAATTCATTATTTCATTTTCAAATAAACAGATATATTAGTAAAAAAATAAAGATATTAAACATAAACATAAAATCATCGTGTCAAACACGAAGCAATTTGTTTTTTTCTATTCTTTGTGTTTTTCGCTTATTTTGAGAGAGATGCCACTCCTTTACAATTTAAATAAATAGAAAAACAGATTTGTCGATATTAATTTAAATTCAATGAATTTAAGAAAACCTCAAATGATATTTAAGAATTGCTAAATAAAAATTGTTACATAAGTAAACGTAATTTTATGAGAATGTTATTTTTATTTATATATAAAATTTCACAATTTTTTTTGGATGAAAATTTGAAGTTTTTCAGAAAATAAAGATAACATTAAATTATTTTATTTAAAATGTTTGGGACTTTTCGTTTTTTGAGTTTTTCATCCCTAATTTGATTATTTATTATTATAAATTTATTCTCTATGTTTTCAAAATATGGCAATATTTTAAAAAAAAGTTGAGAGAGCTTTTTTTTTGGTTATTATTTTGTTACTCCATCCGACCTATATGGCCACAATGAAGAAATATTTGGCCAGTTAAAAGAAACTATACAGCCATATCCAATTAGAACGATTTAATGCATATAGCCACTCTACACAACCATTACCTTTGCAATGGAGGTTAGGGCGAGCTATTTAATTAGCAAAAACTAAATTAAACGAGAAGTTATGTCATATAACCGGAAACGCATGCATATAGGTGTATAACCAAAATGCATGCCGATCAGCAACCACGATGACCAAAAAGCAAACACCGAAATAAATCCGAAATAATGAAAAGAAGAAAACCAACCCAAAGAATTTGTTGAAATAATTTGGTATTAAGTTTAACAAATTGTTTACTTTTTCATTTACATTTATTACCAAGACTCAAACCGAGGTGGAGGGTATCAAAGATTCGGCACAGCCGAATTTAACACTCTTACTTGTTTTTCTTTTAATATTAATCTTTTAAATTTACAAATGAACAACTTTGATTATAATTTGATATTCTTTGTTGTTCTTTCGAAAAAAGCGGGGTAGTCTTCTTATATATATTAACGCTGATCCCTGACTCACTGACTGACTGACTGATTCTGTAACGCTGAAATAATACACACACATAGCACTCCATACAAAGCTATGCGAAATACACAAACAAAATTTAATCTCTCTCATTTTATACAAACCCACACACAATTTTCTCTCTTCTTTTTTACCGACCAGTGCTGCTAATAAAATCTTCTGAAAATCTACAATTTTGGAATCTAAATCGCCAAAATTGTCATTTATAAAACAAGAAATTGGCAAGAAAATTTTACCGCTTATAAAACTCGAAAAAATATTACAAAAGGAAGCAATAAAATTTATTTATATCATTCATATTACGAATTTATTACAGCATTAGTTATTTCTATATATAAAAATGTATTAGTGGTGAAATTTCAACGAAATAAATTTAACACAGCAATCAACTGAATAATTTTATTGAGATGTATCTATACCTGAAACATATAATATAGGTTTAAAGTATCGCCGTAATTAAAACTTAAATCTTAAATGGAGATACTATTTAAGGTGTTTCCGTTTTGAAACGACTTGACCCAGAATTAAATCTATACATATTTTGTAATTTACACTGAACTAAAACTATCAATTTTCGATTTACAACCCATTAGTTGTTAACCCTTGAAATCCCAATTTTTATACTACTGAAAATTTAAAATCTTCAATCATCATTTTAACAAATTTAGCAAATCATTTTAACAAATTGAAAAATCGTCGAAATTAAAATAAGTTGTCAAAATTAGCAGCACTGCTAACGACAATAGCACTATACATATATGCAGATTTCGTGTTACATATGGAATAAGATGAACGCAAAAAATGCATCAAAAAACTAATATCTATTCAAATTCTTCTTTAAATTCCCTTTGTTGGTCAATGAAAAAATTCTGCAAAAAAAAGTAATGAATGAAATTTTAAACATTTTTATTTTTCTCATTAAACGTCATCAGATATGCATACATACTTTTTTTATGAAACTAAACTTTACCGTTTGTCTGTTTTGTTTTTCATCTCAAAATTGTTTTGTATTGTTATGAGTGCTTTCGCTCAGGTTCTCTGATGGCCGGCACTTACCAAAGAGTATGACTTTTTGATAAATATTTGAGAAAAAAGAGATCTTCAATGTGGATTTTGTTGTTGTCCAACGTATGATTTCGTTTAAAGCTCTGTATTGAAAAGCAATTGAAAAAATAGTGCAATATTAAGTTTAAAATTTAAATTATTCTGACTTTGCTTAGTTAAATTACATTGTAATTTCAGAAGAGAGGTGGGAAAATAATTTTTTTTCACTCATAATATTAATTTTTGCATAATTTGCTTTCAAAAAATTTTGACAAACATAAATTACGTAAATACATAGGTATATTTAAGATTTTAATTTGAATAATTTATTGAAATTATCATGGAAGAATTAAAGGCGATTTGGAATATTAATTTTGTTTTTTAAGTTAAACTAATACGCCCTTATTATTTTTTTTTTTGTGGATTTATAGATAACTGGAAAAAATGTTCTCTTTTTGCAGTTTACATGTATGATGAACTATGAAATATTTTTTTCTCTTTTTTGCAGGTGTATTGGTGTTTGCACTTCCTTAAGGGGTGGTAGGTTTTAAAACCTTTTTTTGCATTTCTCTTTCTAAATGCACAACATATCGAGAGTGTTGTGTCAAAATTTTAAATAAATCAGAGCAAAACTTAAGAAGATAGAGCGTTTTCAGCGACCGGCCTCATACGGTATATAATATATAAATCATTGTATTTATATAAATTCGAAGTCCGTCAGCATCATAACTCAAAATCTACATGACAATTTTAGACACTATATCGACACATAAATATTCAGGTAACCACGAAGGGTTTTTTTAATTCCATTTTCTTTCCCATTTTTTAACCACAAATTCCCGAAATTGTATAGCAAAAATCGTTTTTCACTTCAAAATTTATTACAACCAGGGTTCGTTATAAGCATTAAATTTTAATAATTTTGGGAATCTCCAATCTCCTCACTTTACCCGGTCTTCCCATTTTCAAGTCAAAATGATCACACATCCAATAGTCAAAAAATTGTTAAGCAACTGTCCCATTTAAAAATTGAAAGAGAGAATTGAAACGTATGATTGTTTAATAAAAAAGAGTAAAAAAGTGTGAGTGCATTAAAACCTGAAAGCCAAAAATTGAACGTGTGAATGCCGGGTAATATCTTAAATATATTTACGCTGATCCCTGACTCAGTGACTGACAAATTCTCTAACGCTGACCAAAATGATACGGTTCTAATTCCTAGGATTGATCTCGCCCCAACCGACACCACATTACCTTTCATATTAAAACGCCTCCAGTTTCCAGTAATTCCTGCATACGCAATTACCATAAACCAGGCTCAAGGCCAGTCATTTGATTTGGCATTAATTTGGAGACCGCGGTATTTTCACACGGCCAACTATGTGGCTTTGTCACGATCAAAAGTTGCAAGCCAAGTTAAGATACGTATTCAATCGAACCCACAGCAAAGAAAACTATTAAATGACCAACGATATTTCACACGAAATATAGTTTTTCAAGAGATTCTAAATTGAAAAACTTTTTTGCCAAATATTTCTTATCTGATTTGATACTTATGTATATAATTTCTACGGACACAATCTTTTTTCACATGTACATATGTAACAATATAATTTTCAATTTACTACTATAATTAAAGAAATATAATTTATTATAAATTTTTCGTGTATTTCAATTTAAACTGTTTTATTCATAATTTTTAAACGGGCGCCTAGGCGCCACACAATCAACTAGTTTTCATATATTTTGCCATGTCAAAATAGACCTTTTCTAATTGAAAAAATACATAAGACTTTCCACATGTATTGTACATAAACCATGTTTGAAAGGCGTCACACGATGTGAACAAATTGCATGTGCTACAAACATAAGAAAACACAAGTAAAACATAAATTATGAACGCTGCTATGTGACCTAGACCCATCTTTTATTATACCGATCGAATCAGAATTACTAACTGATTCGATTTAACGATGTCCGTCCGTCCGTCTGTGTGTCCACGTAAACCTTGTAATCAAACCGCAGGTCGCAAATATGAATATATTTTGATGCAATTTGGTACGTAAGCTGCTATCGGCCATAGGATGAACGCTGTTGAAATTGGTGAGAATCGGTCCATGTTCAGATCTAGCCCCCATACATGTGACCCCTATGAAATCGACATAAATTTCCATAAGATCCAAATTGTCATATGGATCTTACTCAAATTGGGTTTGTATACGTTTATTACATCCAATAATGAGTAGTCCAAAAATGATCCCTATGGGATAACTCTTAGTAATAGGCCCCATATGGAGTGCTTCCCGATCTTCACTAAATCTATCAAAAAACAAAAATATTGAACTGATTCTTCTCAAATTTTGTTTGTATATATTTTTACCAAACATAGTCAGGATCGATCCATTTTTAGGCCTAGTCCCCATATAGATATAACATCCGATATGAACTTTTTCATATCTGCAGCCAAAAAAATTAATAAAAATCCCACTCAAATTTGGTTTATGCTTATTTTCTATATCCAGCTAGTTGGGCCTATGAGATAGGGTCTCTAACCGCATGGTATTGGGTATCATATAGTCGGTCTAGACCGACTATAGTTTTCTTACTTGTTTTATAATGTAACATTTAGAATCTTGCACAAAGTCTTGTTACTTTTTCAATCTCTAAATATTAAAGAAAATCGTATTTTTGTTTAAACTGGTATTCTGTATAATGCTCACATTTCACTTATAAAAATTCAGTTTTATTGATTTTTTTTCTTTCTGGGGAAAAATGTGGCTAACAAGTGGCATAGTGATATTTCTTCAAAGTTGCATGCTCTGTCAAAATAAGCCGACAACCATCAGCCTTTCTACCAGCATGTCGTAACCGAGCAATTGCTTGGGTGTTGATGTTGATGTTGGCCTGGCTTAATTTATAAACGAACATCATCCTTATGTTTCATTAAAATGGCTGTGCTGTAAAGTTATTTTTAATTAAATTTAATGTTTGAAAAAATATGAATAATTATTAATTGCTTTGAACCGGTAGTCAGTCAATGTACAAACTGGATGTCTACACAAAGTAGGTTTACATCCATTCATTCATTCCTTCCATCTTCCTCATTTTATTGGTTAGAATTTGTGTAAACTTTCTTCGTTATTTTCAGTTTTTTTTTTTTTTTTATCAAATTTCATTTCATTTAGCATCCTTTTTGTTTGTCAATTTTAATGTAAATAAGAAGTTAAAGTAACATCTATTACATTTTAAGATGCCTTTATGTTACAAAAGGCATACGAAATGCAAAGAAACATGTTTTCGTTTCTTCAGCAGGGCACAGTTAATTGACGATATCTATTGGGGAGAAAAAGTTTTACATTGAAAAAATTGTTCAAGTATTCAAGCACATCTGAAGCGTTGCTTTGCATTTCAAATGGGGATGATGAGGCAAAAGTTTGGTTGTATATTACATAATGAAACTGTACTAGAAATAATGAATCAGACAAATTATTGAAAATTAAGTATAAATATGATTATTAAAATGTTGTACGAGCATTTTTTTTTACTGTGCCATTCTATATTTGTGTTCGCAATACCACAATGAAGTAGATCCCAAGTGCACTTTATACAATATAAAGACACAAAGAGTTATTAATTTGGACAATTCACAACAGGTGTTGTATATTGTATGTTGTATTGAAATACACAATACAATCATTTGTTGCGAACAATCAGTTGTATTTTCATATTGTAAAACGCGTTCTTTAGTAATTTTCGATCCAACGAGGAAAGATCGCTTCGTCGCTTTAGCAAAATTATTGGAGAATCAACTTTTAATTTTAATAAATGTGGCGGTATACCGGGCACAACAAGTGAATTTAAAAATTCTGTTGAATAACTGCGTGCTTCATTTTCTTCAACAACACTATCCATAGATTTGAAAGAAAACGTTTCGGAATCAATCTTGTCCTGAATAACAACATTAATAGTATCGACACCGACGTTTTTTGTTTCTAAAATAGCTCTTTCGCTTAATCAATCATGTTTACGATATTGATTTTGAATATCGGGGAATACATTTTCAATTAATTCATCGCGTGACGATATAAATTGACAAAAATCTTGTGGATATTTTAATAGTTTGACTAGTTTGACCAAAAATCTTGTGGATATTTTAATAGTTTGACTGGTTGGGTTATTTTCACCATTACCCAGATCAAGTAGTTGTTTTGAAAATTGGTTAGAAATTGGACCACTTTGTAATCGTACTCGCATATTTGTTGTGAATTTTATAGTCTGAACGCTACTCCATAATGTTGAATATTTTCAGCAGGCATTTATTTCGTCAGCATAGGTTGATTTTGGTATCCACCACCAAAAATCTTTCATGGTACATTCATTCCAAATAATAATATTGCATTTTTGCAGAAATTTTGCCATACCGGAATGTTTTTGATATTACATACGGCATTCACATTTGTTTGTACGTTTAACGGCGATTTGAGTGCTGAATGAGCTGTACGACCACCATGCAATAAAGTTGCGGCTATTTCGGTCGAAGCAATAGCCAATGCAATTTTTCCTTCCTTTTTGGTTAGAATATTTATATATAAAAACGTTTGCGAATCTTGTAACTTAAATAAATTTGACAACTCATTATTTTTCGAACGCCAGCGCCATCCACCGGGTCCAACAAAAAAAATTTTTGCATTATCTAACATACATATATGTACATTGCGCCACATATCGGGTCCATTTATACACACAAAAATTTTTTATGACGAAACATACATACATTCTGAATTGCAGTCAAATTGCACTGTAAATAAGAATTTTGCTTATAACTTGACCCCAACGCTAGCTAGAGGGTTAAAATTAAAAAAAAAAAACACAGAAGAGCTCGAACCGAACATATGGTGCAAATCTTAGCTCGACAGCTCTTATGGTTCGGAAGATCATTCGTTACAAACAAATGCACCAACGTTTTTATATATAACTAATAGAAGATAGGGTGACAATGAAAAAAAATTTTCGATTTATAAAGATACGTGTGTAGATTATTGTGCCACTTGGTCTAAAACTCATGCAGAAAATTTGAGCCGAATCGGATAACTCAATCACGTGCACCTTTGAGGTCAAAATTCAACTTTTGGTAATTTCTGAATATTTAATTACAATGGAGCTAAAATTCGTTTTGTTTCTGAATTCAACTAAAATTTGAACGGATTATTGTGCCGCATACTGTAAAACTAACACTAAGCCTTGCACCCTTGGGGCCAAAGTTCAATTCGGGGAAGTTCTCCATATTTAACTGCAATTGTTCTAATATTATCGTTTTTCACGAATTTTCATTAAAATTGTTGACTAACTTGTGTTCTGAGAATTTTAAAAAGTAGTCTGAATTATTTTCTGTAAATTTAACCCTGTCGTGTAACGGTGGTCTCTCTCTCAAATTAAAAATTTTTATAAATGTAAAATTTTTATATATATTTACGCTGATCCCTGAATCACTGACTGACTGACTGATTCTGTAACGCTGAAATAATACACACACATAGCACTCCCTACAAAGCTATGCGAAATACACAAACAAAATTTAATCTTTCTCATTTGATACAAACCCACACACAATTTTCTCTCTTCTTTGTTACTGACCAGTGCTGCTAATAAAAGCTTCTGAAAATCGACAATTTTTGAAACTAAATCGTCAAAATTGTTATTTTTAAAACAAGAAATTGTCAAGAAAATTTTACCGCTTATAAAACTCGAAAAAATATTACAAAAGGAAGCAATAAAATTTATTTATATCATTCATATTACGAATATTATTACAGCATTGGTTATTTCTATATATAAAAATGTATTAGTGGTGAAATTTCAACGAAAAAAATTTAACACAGCAATCAACTAATTAAAACTTAAATCTTAAATGGAGATGCTATACAAGGTATTTCCGTTTTGAAACGACTTGACCCAGAATTAAATCTATACATATTTTGTAATTTACATTTACACTGAACTAAAACTATCAATTTTCGATTTACAACCCATTAATTGTAAACCCTTGAAATCCTAATTTTTATACTACTGAAAATTTAAAATCTTCAATCATCATTTTAACAAATTTAACAAATCATTTTAAAAAATTGAAAAATCGTCGAAATTAAAATAAGTTGTCAAAATTAGCAGCACTGCTAACGACAGTAGCACTACATATGCAGATTTCGTGTTACATATGGAATAAGTTGAACGCAAAAAATGCACCAAAAAACTAATATCTATTCAAATTCTTCTTTAAATTCCCTTTGTTGGTCAATGATAAAATTCTGCAAGAAAAAGTAATGAAAGAAATTTTAAACATTTTTATTTTTCTCATTTAACGTCGTCCGATATGCATACATACAGTGCACTCGGGAAAACGTCAACTAATTAAAACCGCGGGTGTTGACGTTTAAAAAATTGTTGACGTTTACGAATGTAAAATTTTTAAATAAAAAACATCTGCTTTTAAAAGTTTTTATTAATTATAAACTAAAACCAAACATAAACAAATTCAAAAAGGAAACAAAAAAGGCATTCAGCCTGACTAGAAATATAGAACACAACTAGAACCAAGAGAATACATTTTAAATGAGATCATATTTTTAATTGTACATGCACACATATGCATTTAAAAAAAATCGGTTATTTTTTTCTGCTGTTTTTTTCTTTCCAACACTTGGAAGAGAGCCTTCGCTCTTAAACGTCTTAATACATTTAAGTCATTTTGCTCAACATTCTCGCATTGAGCCCAATCCAAAGCCCTGTTTAATACTTCGACGGCTTCGCTTGGTTTTATTGTCTGCACATTTGTATCTAAATCGTTCTCCTCATCATCGAGCACTTCTAACTCCTCAATTTCACACGAATTAGAAACATTATCCGGCAAAATATCTCCATTCCACTCCTGAAGGTATGATACTGTATAGTCTCGTGTTGTTGAAACAATTGTAAAAATCGACAAACCTGAGGGTTTAGTTCACTAAGCAGATCAACTGCAAGCTCCATTTGTTGCTGAACTTCTGAGTTCATATTTTCTCTCAGCATGCTTAACGGAATATCTTCCTCCGGATCTGTCTCATTTTCCGTGAAACGTAAAACATTTTGCCAGCATTTTACCATTGTATCTTTGCTTACTTTATTCCATGCGGATTCTAGAATTGTAATAGCATCCCTTAATGTAACACTTTTCATTGACTCTACTAGATCTAAATTTTTTGCCGCTACCATGGCTAAGAGGCTGTTTCTGTAGTACAGCTTCGTTATTTTGATTGCGTTCTGATCCATTGGTTGGATAAGTGGGGTAACATTTGGAGGAAAAAACATTGCAATTATGTTTCCATCTTCGGTTTTAAGCTCCATTTCACTTGGATGAGACGGAGCATGGTCGATTAGGAGGAGCGCTTTAACTGGCAAGTTCTTTTTTAAAAGAAAATGTGTTACCTAAAATTAGAAAATCTTAGCTACTGAAAATTATGTTTTCTCTGCAGCACAAAAATACTAACCTGCGGCACAAATGATTTGCGAAACCAATCGCTAAAAATGGCTGGTGTCATCCATGAGGACTTGGAACTTTTGTACTCAGTAGGGCAGTTGAAATTTTTGAAAACTCGTGGATTTTTTGCCTTCCCAATCACCAACAATTTAAGTTTATGACTTCCGGAAGCATTAGCACAACATAAATAAGTGACTCGCTGTTTTTCAGTTTTTACGCCCGGAGCAGTCTTTTCGGTACTTGATACGTAAGACTTTTCTGGCAAAATTTTCCAAAACAATCCAAATTCATCAGCATTGTATAGCTGATCATTGGATAGACCCATTTCTTCAATTTTTTGCTTCAGCTTGACTTTAACTGGTTCGACAAGCGAAGGTTGCGAAGATAGCTTTTCCCCAGTTATTTTAAGCAGACGAACTCCAAACCTTTTTTTAAAACCCTGCAACCATCCATCACTTGCGTTGAACGAGCATTCTTTTTCTTTCAGTTGTAGATGGATCTCTTTAGCTCTTTCTTTGAGCGCTAATGCATTTACCGGATAATTCCTTTCTCTCTGCTTAACAAACCACTGGTACAGACGTTTCTCCATTTTCGGCAACTCTGATGCTCTTAATGTCTTTCTTTTTCCCGGACCGGAAAGTGTGTTATTAACACAGTCCAAAATCTTCTTTTTTTCATTTTTATCTTGTTAATTGTTGACTTTGTTACACCATATTGCTTCGCTAAAGCTACCGCACTTGTACCCTTTCCTTATAATTCCAAAATATTTGCCTTTTCCTGTAATTTTAGCATGTCCAACGTATGATTTCGTTTAAAGCTCTGTATAGAAAAGCACTTGAAAAAATAGTGCAATATTAAGTTTCAAATTTAAATTATTCTAAATTTGCATAAATTACATTGTAATTTCAAAAGAGAGGTGGGAAAATATTTTTTTTTCACTCATAATGTTAATTTTTGCATAATTTGCTTTCAAAAAATGTTGACAAACATAAATTACGTAAATAGGTATATTTAAGATTTTAATTTGAATAATTTATTGAAATTATCATAGAATTAAAACCGATTTGGAATAACAATTTTGTTTTTTAAGTAAAACTAATACGCCCTTATTTTTTTTTTTTTTGGATTTATACCTAGATAATTGGAAAAAATGTTCGCTTTTTACAGTTCACATTTATGATGACATATGAAATATTTTTTTCTCTTTTTTGTAGGTGTATTGGTGTTTGCACTTCCTTAAGGGGTGGTAGGTCTCAAAACCTTTTTTTGCATGTCTCTTTCTGAATGCACAACATATCGAGAGTGTTGTGTCAAAATTTTAAGTAAATCAGAGCAAAACTTAAGAAGATACAGCGTTTCCAGCGACCGGCCTCATACGGTATATAATATATAAATCATAGTATATAAATTCGAAGTCCGTCAACATCATAACTCAAAATCTACTTGACCGATTCTTTTGCAATTTTAGACACAATATCTATACATAAATCATCAGTTAGCCACGAAGGGTTTTTTTAATTCCATATTCCAAAAATCGTTTTTCACTTCAAAATGCTGCAAAAAAAAAAAAAAATTAAAAAACTCTTCGTCACTGCCACAGCAAACATGCCACCTTTGAAACCCGTTTCGATTTTTTTATTTCACATGATCCGGTAACGAGTTATGATGTTCACCGCAAAACAAAACGCTTCCGGAGATTCGCTGTCACGGACTTATTTATTAAAATTTTTAATTGAAATTTTTTTCAAAGTTTCTTCAAATATAATGCTATAACGTATATATGAAAAAAATAATCCAACATTATTCATATCTTCAAAAAAGAATTATGAAAATACGACTTTTTTTAACTTTTAAAACCTTACCCCTCCTTAAGAAATTTTTAGGAACCTTGCTCTAAAACGTTTTTTTTTTCTATGCTATTCTATTTTTCTACAATAAAATGGAGTTAGGTTATAGCGAACTCGGCGGGACCGGCCAAATTAGTTCATTATAGACTAAGTTCGTTCCTTACAAGAACAGTGACAGTCACTTGACCGGTGATATGACCGTCACTACTGACTGAAGTGTCGGTCATCGCGTAGAACAAAGTTTCTATCATTTTATTAAGGCAAATATGCCAAAACTGACCGAAACTTTTGTGTACATGTGATTTTGCATCTTACTCTAACCTATGCAAGTATGTAAACCATATAATATATATCTGAACTGCTCACTCTACCGCTGTTTAGTAGTCAACGATGATAGATAATATATCATCGTTGACCGGTCACATTTGATGGATATATACATCATCATTGACCGGTCACGCTTGATTATAATGAAACACGACTTGTTTTTTATTTATTTATTGTATTTAAAATCAAATTCAAAATTAAAAATAAACATTAAATAATAAAAACACAACAATGTCACTAATTCCGCAACGTGGTGATAACTTTGAGACAATGTTGAAACAGGACAACGGGATTAACTTAAAACAGATATTTAAATAACTTTGCTGACTTTTCACTCGAAACATCCCTAAACTCAATAGAAATTTCCGGTAATGGGACTTAGTGCAATCAGTAGTTTCTTAAAGAAAACAATTTATTATAACATTTACATATATATCAACAATTTATATTAAAGCTTACCTTTTGAGTGTTGTGAATTAACAATTTCGGCCAAACCTGATACAATTCATTTGGAAAATTGATGAGTAAATGATGTATCCATTCAAATACTGCACTGCTACCTTTGTTTGTACAGAACGGTGTGTGAGATATTGTGATAATACCTCCATAAATCAATTTGTTCAATATTCTGAGATCTTGTTCTTTTGAAGAAACTAATTTCATTTCATATTATAAACATCATATTCCAGACACTATATTCCAGAATGGCATAAATTAAAACATTCAAATATTAAAACAAACTCCCCATATCCATGTTATGGCAACAGACTGAAAGATAGATATAAGGATTAGTGTAAAATGATGCAGGGAAGATTTGCTTTGTTTCTAGCTACAATTTTTAATAAAATGTCAGTGCATTACCTTAATAAGTTCATTTGGTGATTGCGCATGTATTAACAATATATTTATAGTGTCTTCCATGCGCACTTAACTGGAATCACTACGAAACGATTTAATAAACTGTGTCAGCGTTGTTTCACAAATTATATTTTTTGTGTATTATCTTCCAACTTCATAAAAAGTCCATCAATAATATCAAATAGATAACCATATTATTTTCTGGTACAGCATTCACAATCGAAATCCAGGATATAACATATTGTCGCACAATATAATTCTTTACACAAATACGTTTCCTAAGACGTATAAAAGTTCTAGATTGAAAGTTTGTGAAGATTCTACAGCAATATCTTTAAGTTAACGATCCAACAGGAATAGGCCACAAGCGAGCAAAAAATAAATTGTGGAAGGGTAGAATGGAGAGACGTGCCACCACAATTGAGAATGGCACTAACGAATTCTCTGACATATTTTGAAGCATCCTAAAGAAACAACAAAAATTAACTTGAACTTTTTAATTTAATTAATTACTTACCTTTCCTAAATCTAAACAAAAACAACTCTACAACAGCAACAATGACAGTCATATGTTTTTAAATAGAAAAAAACTGCAAGTGTGTTAGTACAAAAATTGTTTATGTGTTAGTTTCAGTCATTCATTTCTTGTAGGGTTATAACCGTAGTATTTTTTTGATTTGTCCGAAAGGTTTAAAAAGTTTTTTTTAGTTGAATAAGTTTATTTATTTTGGGGCATTTTATAAAGTTATAAAACATAAATTAAATTACTAAAAAGTTACATATTAATGGTTTGCATTAATAAGACTAAAATTACCGAGTTTCTATCAAAATAAAATATTTTTTTAAAATCATATAATATGAAAAACTCCTTATATATAGAAGAAGAAAGTACAAATCAAAGGTTGGCTACTGACAAACTTTTACGAAAATATGCATAAAAGGACCTTTAACAAAACTTCATTTGAAAATCGAATTTTTTGTTTTGTATTAAAATTAAATGAAAATAAAATTAAATTAAATTGAAATAAATTTTTTTTAAATATATAAAATATACGAAAATTCTGAAATAGAAAATAAAATTTGTTTGTTAAAGTCAAAAGTTTGATATAACCACTGTTCGCTATAACAGAAGCAATTTGTATGAAAAATGTGATTAAAACTCTTGGGACCGAAGAAATTCTTCGCTATAAACAAAAATTTATTACAACCAGGGTTCGTTATAAGCGAACTCCATTGTATTAAATTTTAATAATTTTGGTAATCTCCTCACTTTACCCGGCCTTCCCATGTTTAAGTCAAATTGATCACACATCCAATAGTCAAAAAATTGTTAAGCAACTGTCCCATTGAAAAATTGAAAGAGAGAATTGAAACGTATGATTGTTTAGTAAAAAAGAGTAAAAAAGTGTGAGTGCATTAAATCCTGAAAGCCAAAAATTTAACGTGTGAATGCCGGGTAATATCTTAAATATATTTACGCTGATCCCTGACTCAGTGACTGACAAATTCTGTAACGCTGACCAAAATGATACGGTTCTAATTCCTAGGATTGATCTCGCCCCAACCGACACCACATTACCTTTCATATTAAAACGCCGCCAGTTTCCAGTAATTCCTGCATACGCAATTACCATAAACAAGGCTCAAGGCCAGTCAATTGATTTGGCATTAATTTGGAGACCGGGGTATTTTCACACGGCCAACTATGTGGCTTTGTCACGATCAAAAGTTGCAAGCCAAGTTAAGATACGTATTCAATCGAACCCACAGCCTGGAAAACTATTAAATGACCAACGATAATTCACACGAAATATAGTTTTTCAAGAGATTCTAAATTGAAAAACTTTTTTGCCAAATATTTCTTATCTGTTTTGATACTTATGTATATAGTTTCTACAGACACAATCTTTTTTCACATGTACATATGTAACAATATAATTTTCAATTTACTACTATAATTAAAGAAATATAATTTATTATAAATTTTTCGTGTATTTAAATTTAAACTGTTATATTCATAATTTTTAAACGGGCGCCTAGGCGCCACACAATTTTTTGGACTATTGGATGTGTGATCAATTTGACTTAAACATGGGAAGGCCGGGTAAAGTGAGGAGATTACCAAAATTATTAAAATTTAATACAATGGAGTTCGCTTATAACGAACCCTGGTTGTAATAAATTTTTGTTTATAGCGAAGAATTTCTTCGGTCCCAAGATTTTTAATCACATTTTTCATACAAATTGCTTCTGTTATAGCGAACAGTGGTTATATCAAACTTTTGACTTTAACAAACAAATTTTATTTTCTATATCAGAATTTTCGTATATTTTATATATTTAAAAAAAATTTATTTCAATTTAATTTAATTTTATTTTCATTTAATTTTAATACAAAACAAAAAATTCGATTTTCAAATGAAGTTTTGTTAAAGGTCCTTTTATGCATATTTTCGTAAAAGTTTGTCAGTAGCCAACCTTTGATTTGTACTTTCTTCTTCTATACATAAGGAGTTTTTCATATTATATGATTTTAAAAAAATATTTTATTTTGATATTTTAGTCTTATTAAGGCAACCATTAATATGTAACTTTTTAGTAATTTAATTTATGTTGTATAACTTTATAAAATGCCCCAAAATAAATAAACTTATTCAACTAAAAAAACTATTTAAACCTTTCGGACAAATCAAAAAAATACTACGGTTATAACGAACTTAGTCTATAATGAACTAATTTGGCCGGTCCCGCCGAGTTCGCTATAACCTATCTCCATTTTATTGTAGAAAAATAGAATAGCATAGAAAAAAAAAACGTTTTAGAGCAAGGTTCCTAAAAATTTCTTAAGGAGGGGTAAGGTTTTAAAAGTTAAAAAAAGTCGTATTTTCATAATTCTTTTTTGAAGATATGAATAATGTTGGATTATTTTTTTCATATATACGTTATAGCATTATATTTGAAGAATCTTTGAAAAAAATTTCAATTAAAAATTTTAATAAATAAGTGCGTGACAGCGAATCTCCGGAAGCGTTGTTGTTTTGCGGTGAACATCATAACTCGTTACCGGATCATGTGAAATAAAAAAATCGAAACGCGTTTCAAAGGTGGCATGTTTGCTGTGGCAGTGACGAAGAGTTCTTTAAATTTTTTTTTTTTTTGCAGCATTTTGAAGTGAAAAACGATTTTTGCTATACAATTTCGGCAATTTGTTGTTAAAAAATGGGAAAGAAAATGGAATTAAAAAAACCCTTCGTGGCTAACTGATGATTTATGTATAGATATTGTGTCTAAAATTGCAAAAGAATCGGTCAAGTAGATTTTGAGTTATGATGTTGACGGACTTCGAATTTATATACTATGATTTATATATTATATACCGTATGAGGCCGGTCGCTGGAAACGCTGTATCTTCTTAAGTTTTGCTCTGATTTACTTTAAATTTTGATACAACACTCTCGATATGTTGTGCATTCAGAAAGAGACATGCAAAAAAAGGTTTTGAAACCTACCACCCCTTAAGGAAGTGCAAACACCAATACACCTACAATAAAGAGAAAACAATATTTCATATGTCATCATAAATGTGAACTGTAAAAAGCGAACATTTTTTCCAGTTATCTATAAATCCAAAAAAAAAAAAAAATAAGGGCGTATTAGTTTAACTTAAAAAACAAAATTATTATTCCAAATCGCCTTTAATTCTTCTATGATAATTTCAATAAATTATTCAAATTAAAATCTTATACCTATTTACGTAATTTATGTTTGTCTAAATTTTTTGAAAGCAAATTATGCAAAAATTAATATTATGAGTGAAAAAAAATTATTTTATTTTCCCAAAAATATTTTCTGAAATTACAATGTAATTTAATTAAGCAAAGTCAGAATAATTTAAATTTTAAACTTAATATTTCAATACAGAGCTTTAAACGAAATCATACGTTGGACAACAACAAAATCCACATTGAAGATCTCTTTTTTCTCAAATATTTATCAAAAAAAGCATACTCTTTGGTAAGTGCTGACCATCAGAGAACCTGAGCGAAAGCACTCCTAACAATTCAAAACAATTTTGAGATGAAAAACAAAACAGACAAACGGTAAAGTATAGTTTGATAAAAAAAAGTATGTATGCATATCGGACGCCGTTATATGAGAAAAATAAAAATGTTTAAAATTTCCTTCATTACTTTTTTTGCAGAATTTTTTCATTGACCATCAAAGGGAATTTAAAGAAGAATTTGAATAGATATTTTTTGATGCATTTTTTGCGTTCATCTTATTCCATATGTAACACGAAATCTGCATATGTAGTGCTATTGTCGTTAGCAATGCTGCCAATTTTGACAAATTATTGTAATTTCGACGATTTTTCAATTTGTTAAAATGATTTGTTAAATTTGTTAAAATGTTGATTGAAGATTTTAAATTTTCAGTAGTATAAAAATTAGGATTTCAAGGGTTAATAATTAATGGATTGTTAATGAAAAATTGATAGTTTAAGTTCAGTGTAAATGTATGTATAGATTTAATTCTGGGACAAGTCGTTTCAAAACGGAAACACCTTGAATAGCATCTCCATTTAAGATTTAAGTTTTAATTACGGCGATACTTTAAACCTATATTATATGTTTCAGCTATGGATACATCTCAGTAAAATTATTTAGTTGATTCCTGTGTTAAATTTTTTTCATTGAAATTTCATCACTAATACATTTTTATATATAGAAATAACCAATGCTGTAATAATATTCGTAATATGAATGATATAAATAAATTTTATTGCTTCCTTTTGTAATATTTTTTCGAGTTTTATAAGCGGTAAAATTTTCTTGTCAATTTCTTGTTTTAAAAATGACAATTTTGGCGATTTAGTTTCCAAAATTGTAGATTTTCAGAAGATTTTATTAGCAGCACTGGTCGGTAACAAAGAAGAGAGAAAATTGTGTGTGGGTTTGTATAAAATAAGAAAGATTAAATTTTGTTTGTGTATTTCGCATAGCTTTGTATGGAGTGCTATGTGTGTGTATTATTTCAGCGTTACAGAATCAGTCAGTCAGTCAGTGAGTCAGGGATCAGCGTAAATATATATAAGATTCTCGTGTCACGGTGTTTGTGACAAAACTCCTCCATAACGGCTTTACTGATTTATATAAAATTTTGTATGTGTGTTTGGTAGGTATGCAAATAGGTCCTAAGGTATATTTCGTATCGCTAGGTGATTAGGGCGTGGCACCTCCCATACAAACTGAATTTTAAATATCATATATATTGAATACTCATCTCACATACAAAAAAATATTCTATGTCATATATCTCGCGTACTATGACAGCCATACCTTTGCCCATTTGTCTTAGGTTATGCATTATGCATTATTAATGTGGAGGGCGTGGCGCCTCCCATACAAAAAAAAATTCTATGTCATATATCTCGCGTACTATGACAAGAACCTTTGCACATTTGTTTATCTATTATTAATGTGAGTAGTCGAACAAAAAATATGTGGGACGGACCAATGGGCGTTGCACCTCCCACACAAAGTGAATTTTTAATATCATGTATATATATTGAGCACTATGACGGGGAGAGCTTTCTAAATTTACAGGGAGGAGAGTGCTTTGCACAGTTGTCTGAGGTTATCTATTATTAATGTAAGTAGTCGGACAAAAAGTGGTTAAGATCGGGCCAACGATCGTAGTAGCCCCCATAGAAAGTAAATATTAAATGTCATATATCTGGAGTACTGTAATAGTTAGACCCTTTAGCCTTTTCATAAGCCAATAAGTTATTCATGTGATTAGTCGACTAAGAAATGTGCGTGATCGGAGCAGAGGGTATGGCGCTGCACATAAAAATTAAATACATATATACATAATATCATATAAATAAAGTACTATAAAAAAAGCATTGCAACTTTAAAAGAGTCCATAAGATAATAATGTGAGTAGTAAGATAAAAAATGGGTGGGATATTGTTATTGGGCATGGCACCTCTTATAAAAGTTTGTGAGTTGTCGTGAAAAATATGGGCGGAATCGCCAAATTCAAAAATCGCAAAAGTTAAAAATCGAAAAAGTTGTCAAATGATATTCTTAATTTATGCATTGGCCGCTGCATCATCTGGTATTGCAGCAACTTTATTTGTTGAAGGCAGAACAGCTCATTCAGCATTTAAGCTGCCACTGATTACTTAAAATAACCCGGAAGCAGTGTGCAACATAAAAAACCAATCATCCATTGCCGCGGTACTGAAGCAATGTAAAATTTTCATCTGGGCTGAATGCACTATGGCACACAAACATTCTCTTGAGGCGCTGAACAGACCTCTAAAGGATATAATAACCAACGACAAACTATTCGGCGGCACTCTGTTACTCCTTTCAGGTGATTTCAATCAAACACTTCCCGTCATTCCACGTTCAACGTACGCTGATGAGATCAACGTGCTTGAAATCATCACCAATATGGCGTAATGTTGAAAAAGTCCACCTAAGAATAAACATGCATGTCCAAATGAACCAATTTTTAGATATCGGCGACGGAAAAGTTCCTCTCTACGAAAATACTGGATGCATAAAATTGCCCAATAATTTTTGCATTATGATCTGATTGGCCATATATTTCCCGATATACTTACAGAATGCACAACTAATGCGTAGCTGGCACATTTTGGCAGCAAAAAATGTAGACGTTGACGATTTTAACTAAAGATACAGCAGTCGTTGTCAGGTGAATTAGTATCATACAAATCGATCGATACAGTTTGCGATACTAACGCAGCACTGGATTTGCCTGGCATGCCACTACGCCTTCTACGACTGAAAGTTGGATCTCCTGTTATTCTACTTCGGAATTTAAACCCCTCACGGCAGTGCAATGGCTCACGATTGGTCATTAAAAAATTGATGAAAAAAGTTATCGAAGCCACCATTTTGAATGAAAAATTCCGAGCCGAAAATGTTTTGCTGCCAAGAATTCCGATGATTCCCACAGGCGTACCAATTGAACTTAAACGCGTTCAATTCTCTATTAGATTGGCATTCGCAATAACAATCAATAAGTCCCAAGGCCAAACGATGTTTGCGGCTTAGATTTGGGCATACCATGTTTTTCACACGGACAATTATATGTATGTGGCATGTTCTCGCGTGGGCAAAACATCTAGCTTATTTGTGTTGGCTAAAGACGAATTGACAAAAAATATAGTGCCCTCAATTGCTCTTCGACGTGAATATTGATTGGCTTTTGATTTCGTTTTCATAATTCAGAATAAAAAATATATTACTGTTTACTTTATGTTTACTTTTAAAGAGATCTAACAATTAATATGTTCGTTACGTTAAAGAAATATATTCGATTGAGAAAATAAATTGTTGGTGTTTTTGGTTTTCATCGGCGAATATGGTCTATAGGCGATCTATTCGTCTTTCTGTTATAGATCCAATCACACACACTTACAATATAATCGTTATTTTTTAATTAACAACAATAATATTAACTAGAAACAAGTTATAAGGCAAAACAACGTTTGCCGGGTCAGCTCGTTTTGTTATACAAATTTATTTATTATCCAATATTTCGACATTCTTCGGATGTCATCATCTGGGAATATATTGAATGTTAACATAAAAAACAAAAAACTTGAAACTGTCGTTGTTTTCATAACAGAGGGCGATATGTAATCAACTATTTTAATAGACAGATTAACCCTATTGTTCTTTAGGTGACACAATGACACATTTAAAAAATGTAAATGTTTATTTACAGTTTTTAAGGAAAATCGCTTATTTTTTGTTTTTATTAAAATTACATTTTTAGTATTCCCCTGTTACTCGTAGAGGTAGTCCGTATTGCGCCGCTGATTCCTATGCAGCAGAGGCGTTGTATCTTTTGGAATGGTTTAATATAGCATTTCCTGTTCATTAATGTCCATGTGACTACGGATGCGTAAGTTAGAATTGGTCTAACGACGCTTCTGTAAAGCCAATGAGTCATCCTCGGGTTTAAACCCCATTTTGAACTTATAGCTTTTCTGCAAATGGCCCATATCCGGTGAGTCTTCGCGACTTTGCTCTCAATATGGTCCTTCCAAGTGAGCTTTTTGTCGAGAATCACCCCAAGGTATTTCACCGTTTGTGTGATTCTAATCGTTTTGCCCTGGAAGCGAGGTTAAACGAATTCGACTATTCTCGTCTTCCTAGTAAAGAGGCATATTTCAGTCTTTTCCGGGTTCACATTTAATCCCCTTGGTTGTGCCCAATCGTATCCTATTTCGAGTGCATCCGATGCCCTCCTACATAAATTTCTAGGATATTTCCCCTTTAACAGTATCGCTACATCGTCTGCGTAACAGACAGGTTGGAAGCCCTTATTGGTTAGAATCCTTTGAAGACTGTTTATAGTGGTCACCCAGAGAAGGGGGATAGAATTCCCCCTTGAGGTGTCCCACAGCAAAGCTTGTCTCTTATTTTAATGCCACCAACCTCGCAACTTATCCATCTATTCCCTAGCATTGACTGATCCAGGCTTTGATATCCCGGTCGATGTCGAATCGTTCTAGGGAGTGGAGTAGCGTATTTGTTGATACATTGTTAAAAGCTCCTTCTATATCAATGAATATGGCTAGAGTGAAGACTTTTAGATCAAAAGATCTTTTTATGTGGTGAACTTCTTCATGAAGCGCTGTTTCTACTGAGCGTCCCTTTAAATAAGCGTGTGTTTGAACTTCAACTGCTCATTTGGGATTTGAGATTTAACCATGTTATCGACTATTCGCTCCATGGTTTTCAGTGGGAAGGATGTAAGACTTATCGGTCGATAGGCCTTTCGGTTCGCGTAGATTTCATTTCCCGGCTTTGATATGAAGACCACTTTGGCCTCCTGCCATGCTCTGGGGGTGTACACAAGTTTTAGGCAAGCAGAGAATATGATAGCCAGACCACTGCCAATCAAGTCCCCGCTCTTTTGTAATAGAGCAGGAAAGATTTCATCTGGGCCTGCTGCCTTAAACGGGGCAAAGCTTTGTATTGCCTTAATTACCATATTTTCGATTATTCTATCATATCTTTCTTCTCGATATTGTTCCTCATTAGGCCCTTCATATTGTTCCCCTTCGGGTCCTGTCTGCTGTTCCATGTTGGTTCCAGTTTGTCGGGACACATTGGTACCAATTTCAGGGTCCCTATTCGGCCCATATTCTGCGGTAAGAAAGTGTGTTTCCATCAATATTCTTAAGGACTGTTCCATCGATTCCGCCCGAATCCCGTCCCTATCGACTAGAGTTTCAGGCTGCGAACGGGTTTTTGATAAGAATTTCTTGATTTTTGAGACGTCATTAACGCTATCGACCTGTTGACAAAAGTGTCTCCAGGAGTTGCGTTTGGCTATTCGAATCTTTTTGTTGTAATCCCTGAGCTTGACATGGTAGTCATCCCAATATATTGCGTGTTTTTTACGACGAGCCCTATCGAAAAGTATTCGGACGTCCTTTCCAAGATTTATCAGTTCCCCTGTTAGCCAGGGTTTATCTCCTTTCTTGGAGTGGACAGCATTCCTTGAAGGACTCAATTAGGCTCCTCGTTAATTTGTCCACTTCCTCGTCAACCTCTTCGACATACCTTAAGTCTGTGCGAGGAGTAGTTAGATGGACTTGTAGATTTCTTCTAAATTTAGGCCAATCAGTCTTAGCCTTATTCCTGAACTTGATGGGTTCAGGTGGTGGGTGTGTCAGTTTAAATAAAATGTATCGATGATCCGAGAAGGAATGTTCGCTAGAGACATGCCAATCTTGGATATCATCCACTAAATTTTTCGAACAAATTGAAATATCTAGAACGTCTTCCCTTAAGTTGTTAACAAAGGTTGCCGTGTTCCCAACATTAAGGGTAAAAAGGTTATTTTCATTAAGGAATTCAAGTAAAGCATCCCCCCTTTGGTTACAGTTCGAACTTCCCCAAGCTATATGGTGAGAATTCGTATCGCACCCTATGAGAATTTCCTTACCTGTTATCCTGGCCGTTTTTACCATCTCTTCAAGTTCCGACGTCGGTGGAAGTTGTCGGTGAGTCCGACGGGAGATAAACCGATGCTAAGAGCATTGGTTGGCTTCCGTGTTGCAGGACGGTGGCATCTGCGGTGGACAAGTCTGGGGAAAAGAGATAGTTTAGGTTTTTTGTGACAAATAAATCAAGTTCTCGGTCGAGTTCCTGCATGAGCATAGAAAATTTGGTAATTAGGATCAGTTAGTCCAGTAACCTTGTCATTTACCATCCAAGGTTCCTGTACTAGAATGACATGTAACTAACCTTTTTGTAGTTTTACCATCAGAGTTTGAGTAGTCGTTTTGCTCCGATGTAGGTTGATCTGCATGAGCATGATCATTGTTCGGCTAAAAGTTTATCTTCTTGGGAGTTGGTTATTTCTAACTCTCCCTTTGTAGCTGAGTTGGATGGTGTTAGGTCAGTGGAAGTCCCCTCACTATTGCCCGCCTTGGATTCATCATTTGCCTTCTCCCAGCCAATGGTCGTCTTGCCTACTTTAAAGTAGACTGCGGCTGAGACGAAGAAGGCTTTACCTTTTGTGGTCTTTAGGTTGGCCATTGACTACTGATCAATCCCCACCACGATAAGAGTGCCGTCTGGGCCCTCCTCTCTATGGAAGATCTCCCATTTGTCAGTGGCTAGACCTTTATTTTGCTTTCTCAGGACCTTCACAACGTCTTCGCTAGCAAGTTTGCTGCCCCAACCTTTTATGAAGAAGGAGGCTTTGGTCAGGGATGGAATGTCCGCCTTTTTGACTAGGGATAGTTTGGCACCATCCCAAGGAGCTGGTATCCATTCCACCATTTTCTCCAGGGTTTGTACACATGCGTTGGATGCAAGATGTAGCATTAGTACATCCATGGAGAACCTGCAGCTGTTAACTTGGATCTTCTGGTCATCGTTCTCGGCCTCTAGGGTGTATTCCAGGATCCTTTTATTGAATGCTTCTTCGAGAACTTGTCTGTGGGCTACAGGAATTTTGCCTGTGGGGCTACTCGAATCGACAATGGCATAGCAGAGTTCGTCCATTGCTGGTCTTTTCGCCATACTAGCATATGAAGTCGATTGTTCCTTGCCTGATGGTGCAATCTGTTTTCTCTTCATTGCTTGTCTTTCACCTTTGGAAGGGTTCCGCACTTGCAATGAGGGATTGCATTTTGCATCACTTTTCCTAGTTGACGTTGGCTCAATAACCTCTCCTTTGGATTGAGTTCCCGTACCTCTGTTCCTCTGGTTGGGGTTATTGGTCAACTGTGTACTAGTTGGCATGGAGTTTCTCTTCTTCTTTTTAGCTTTTGCAATGTTCTGCTCCTCAGGAGAACGTATCCGCTTTCCCACTTCCGAGGATGCGGCTGTAGCAGGACCATTATCCTTTGGAGCATCTTGCTTCCCTTCAGCTTTTTAAGTTTTCTGGTTCATTTTGGCGATTTTTCGTCGTTGGGCCCCAGATAACCTTTTCTTATTGGTAGAGAGTTTAGCTATGCTGGCGCTTACTTTCTCCACCATTTTTTTAACATCCGAATTTGCCTTTTCAGGCTGCGTGGCAATGATTGTATCATTGCCTTCATTTGAAGAATTCGATTCGTCGGAATCCAAACCTGTCATGTAAGGTTGAGGTCGCACAAGGCTCCCTCTCGGATGCGACCCCGCAGTCTCCTTATTTTGGGTTTTTCTTGTAACATGCCTATCTATGGAGGCCAAGTTACCAACCTCCATAGTGGACTTGCAGTCAAGTGATCTCGACGACTGTGGGACCGCTTTCTCAATACACTTAGCCGCCGGTACTAGGTTATTTAGGCCCTGCACCGTAACTTTATTTTCATGAGTAGACATATCATGGGTTTAGTTTGTTTTCGGGAACCACCCCTATCCAGTTTTTGCTCCGCGGGGAGTGCATGACCCCCGAAAATCATCGTCCTCTTGTAGAAACAACTTTTGTTATAAAGTAAGTTTTTACCTGGTTACTATGATCTTTATGCTAAGATGATCTCTAATAGTAATCTTCTGCGAGTGCCGGTGAGCATTTGTATCAGAGCTATTATGGTACATCCCAGCCCCCCCTATCCGCCACCTGGGGACGCGCCCGATGGGAGACTGGCATCTTCCGCACGGGATTTTTAATATTAACAAGTAAGAACATTATAGTCGGTCTAGACCGAATAACGTAGCGTAACACGACTTTCGTAGTGTGCTGTATAATACCCACACTGCATAGCGTACAATGTTTGCAAATGCGGAAATAACAAATATCAATATTGTTGACCACTGCATTTGCAAAACATTGTATGACTGCGTATATTCTTATTGTATGTTGTTGTTACGCTGGCACACTTATGTTTATGCTGACCCAAGTGCAGGTAACACATTGTTGTTGTTAATATAGGTTGAAAATATGTATATAAAGAAGAACCTTTTATAATCAATTACTCATTAATAATTTATCAATCAATCAATTAATAGTTTAGCTCCTAGATAGAGCTGAAATAATAATAATAATAAATACTATTTAAAACACAAAAGTATCTTGTTTGCTATATGGCGATCCTGCCAGTGCTCCTTAGATGAGCATTGCAGAAAATATATATAATTCAAGGATTATGCTCTTAAATTGAGCAATCCTGAATATAATAATAATAAAAAAAAAAAAAAAAAAAAAAAAAACACATAATAATTTTGTCCTGGTGGATCAGCCACAACGATCCATCAGCTGCGTTGAAGGAAGATACTGTCTGGCCTAAAGACAGTGGAGCTTAAAATCAATGGCGGAAGGGCCAAAACCTATCTCCATAGAAGAGTATAGAAGAAGGACGGGCCAGCAGAAAAAGAAGGAAAAACACATCAAAAGACCTCTGGTATATATCAATATACACATCAATATGCCCCTAACAGGTTCATCCTAGTTTTACCAAAAACAAAAAAAAAAAAAACAAAAAAAAAAAGTGGAGCATCCCGTTATGCACCCGTAGGTCAGAAAGCGTTAACCGCTCTTGACAAATAAACAAAAACAAATAATTAGAAAACACAATAATTTATAAGAGAGAAAAAAATTGTAAGAGATATAAAAAAAAAAAAAATAAAAATCCACAAAGGAATGTAGTTCAATTAATCTGATTTGTTCTGTATAAAAAGCTATTATTTAATCTTGATACAATTATATAAAGAGAAAAAATAACTTTTGTAATTATGCTGTTTAAGAGAGAAAAAAAAAAACACAAATTAAATTAAAATTTTTTTTTAAATTAAATATATACATAAATAAAACTGATGCATGTAAAATAGTATAAGCTATTGATAAAAATAATGAATTACTAGGGAAGATATATAATTAGCAAGATATAAGATTCGGTTAAATTATTGAGGCAGTCAGAAAAATATTTAATAGAAATAAATAATAGAAAAAAAAAATACAAAATAAATAGCGAAGGAAATGGGAGGTCGTCAATCAAAAATAGAGAATCCCAATGCAAATGTTATTAACGAGGTAGAAATAAAAGAAGAATCAATCGATTTAAAATTAATTGAGTGTTGTTTACTAATAATAACCGTACTGATTAGCTTAAATTTTGCATTACGTATTTATGCCTTAAACACCAAGAAATTAAAAAAAGAAATATTTGAGCAGATCCAATGACTTAAACAAAATTTAAATAATTTTCCCATGGATTGGCAAGAAATAATTCAGAAGGTGAGATAAATGTTTAAATACAGATAGAAGCACAAAAGAATAAACAATAATAAAACATATTAGAATCTTATGCGAAAAGTTAGAACAAATCAGGGTTTTGCTAAATGCAAATTATAACAGACTCACGACACCACATAGGACAGCTGCTGAAAGTTTTTTTTTAGATGCCAAGACTAGAATCCTGATTATATCATCTAAGAAGGGTGTTAAGGTAAAATTACCAGATACACTACACGAAGAGGTAAAATTCTTAGTAGAAACTGAAAATTCAGAGAATATTGGAACCTCTTTGGAAAGTACAGAAGTAAAAATGACACAAACAGTCGTTGACTTTCTGAACACAGCTTCAAAGCTGATCATAGAATTTGATGGAAAACCAGAAAATTTACGTTCCTTTATAGACTCGTTACAGTTAATAGAATCCATCAAAGGTGACCACGAATCTATCGCAGTCTCTTTAATAAAAACAAAGTTAAAGGGAAGTGCAAGAAATTTAATAGGTAATGAACAAACCATTACTGAGATAATACATAAACTAAAAAACTCAGTAAAGGGCGAGTCGGTTGAGGTATTGACAGCAAAAATAATGAATACCCGACAAAACAATAAAACTGCCAATAACTATTGCAGTGAAATAGAGAATTTAACGAAGTCATTAGAAAATGCCTATTTATCAGATGGTTTGCCATGCGAATTGGCATGTAAATATTCAACACAGGTTGCAGTAAAGGCACTAACCAAAAATTGCACCATCGATAAAGTTAAACTTATCATGGAAGCAGGCCAATTCAGTAACATGAATGAGGCCGTTGGCAAATTCATAAACAGTTGCACTGAAGCAACAGGGCGACAAAATGCCGTATTGTATTTCGGGCAGAAGTTTAACCGAAATAATAACTACAGACAATATCGTGGAAGGTACAATTACCCACGCAATAATAGTAATAACAGTAACAACGGCAGACCCCAACAAAAACCTATTCACAACAGGGTTCAACAAAATCAGAACCACAGACGTAACAGAAATTACGTCAGAGCAGCAGAGTCACATGAAAATGATTCGGAAAACTGCTAAAATCCTCTGAGATATATCATAATAACAATACCAACTACATATACAACCTTAACCTCAGCTTAAGTTTTTATGTTAATATAAAAATTAACGACACGAACAACACGGTAACACTGTTGGTAGATACAGGAGCAGACATTTCGGTTATAAAAACTAAACATTTTTATCAAACACAAATTAACAGAAACAGAACAACCACATTGAGTGGAATAGGACAGGGTAAAATTCGTTCAATAGGTAATGTATTTATTGACCTAAAATTTAGAGGTTTTTTGATACCACATGATTTCCAAGTAGTACAAAATAATTTTCCAATACCTTGCGACGGTATCCTTGGAATGGATTTTTTTAAGAAGTATAAATGTATACTAGATTTCAATGGGAACCATGATTACCTCGTACTACGACCACCCAATCTGTCGCATGTAATAGAAATTCCACTTACGAACGGCTTCAATGGAATAACACTCCCACCAAGGTCAGAAGTGATTCGTCAAATCAGGTTTCCGAAGCTTGAAGACGATGTACTAATACCAAATCAAGAAATCGTACCAGGTGTCTTTGTACCAAATACACTGGTAAAATCAAATAACGCATTGGTTCGTTTTTTAAATACCACACATAAAATAGTAACAATTAGGCAAAATAACATAAAAACCGAGAAAATGTCTGACTACGAAATAGTAAAACAAAAACCACATAAAAATAGCCAAAGAAAATCTGAAGTTTTGGACCTTTTGAAGGGAAACTTTCCTGAACAGTTCAGAACAATTTTAACTAAGCTTTGTTTAGAATACAATGATATTTTTGGCTTAGGGACTGAAACAATTACTACCAACAATTTCTATGAACAAAAACTGAGAGTAAAAGATAATCAACCAACGTATATTAAAAATTATCGCATACCAGAATCTCATAAGGAGGAGATAAACAAACAGGTTGAAAAACTAATAGATGACAAGATAATCGAACCATCATTCTCGGAATACAATAGCCCAATTCTGTTGGTACCAAAGAAATCACTTCCCGGAACAGATGAAAAAAGATGGCGCTTGGTGATAGATTATAGGCAGATAAATAAAAAACTAATATCAGATAAATTCCCGTTGCCTAGAATAGACGATATTCTAGACCAACTAGGTAGAGCAAAATATTTTTCTTGTTTGGACTTGATGTCCGGGTTTCATCAAATTGGTTTGGAAAAGAACTCTAGAGACTTGACGTCATTTTCAACAAACAATGGTTCATACAGATTTACTAGACTACCATATGGCTTAAAAATAGCACCGAATTCATTCCAAAGAATGATGACATTAGCCTTCAGTGGTCTGAAGCCGAATCAAGCATTCCTATATATGGATGACTTGGTTGTATTGGGATGTTCTGAAAAACATATGCTTTCAAATTTGAAGGATGTATTCGATCTTTGCCGTAAACACAATCTTAAACTACACCCCCAAAAATGTTCATTCTTTGTGAGAGAGGTAACCTACCTTGGCCACAAATGTACTGATAGAGGAATATTACCAGATGATAGTAAATATTCGGTGATAGAAAATTACCCGACGCCTACGGACGCCGAGAGCGCACGAAGGTTTGTCGCGTTTTGCAACTATTACCGACGATTTATTAGAAACTTCTCTGAATATTCCAGACACCTTACAAGGCTATCCAAAAAGGGAGTACCATTTCAGTGGACAAAAGATTGTGAGTGCGCGTTTAAATACTTAAAGAAGGCATTAATGAGCCCAACATTGCTTCAGTACCCAGACTTTACGAAGGAATTTTGCATAACAACAGATGCGAGTAAGCATGCTTGCGGTGCAGTTTTAACACAGGAACATGAAGGTAGACACCTACCTGAGGCCTATGCATCTAAAACTTTCACTAAAGGCGAAAGCAACAAATCGACCATTGAACAGGAATTAACTGCCATACACTGGGCTGTCACATATTTCAGACCATATATATATGGAAAACATTTTTTGGTCCGAAAAATCCAAGTTCTAAGCTAACGAGAATGAGACTCGATCTGGAGGAATATGATTTCACAGTAGAATATCTCAGGGGAAAAGATAATTATGTTGCCGACGCACTGTCGCGCATTACAATAAATGACTTAAAGGATATTAACGACAAGATTTCATCCGTTTTAAGGGTCACGACAAGATCGATGACTAAGGAAGAGAAAATTAGTAAACCAGTAGTAAATCAGCAAAATATCAATAATAATAATAAGCCCAAGGTATATATACCATTGAATAATATAGACGTCAAAAGATATTATAAATTAAAGATTTTACCCAACAGATGTTACATCAAAAAGGGAAAATCCATATATGCTAGCATAAGAATAGATGATTTGTTTACTAAAGGGAATATTGACTTAGGACAATTTTTCGTTAGGCTAGAACGAATAGCCTGTAAACTAAATATTAATAAGATTCAAATTTCACCACATGAGAAGATTTTCGAATTTGTCTCGATAAGTGAATTTGAGAATATGGGCAATAAAACACTGAATAAAATCAGAATAGCGCTATTAAACGAAGTAACTAAAATTGATAACACGAATGCAAAGGCAATACGTGAGATAATGCTGAAATACCATGATGATCCTATGGAAGGAGGACATTGTGGGATATATAGAACCACTGAGAAGATCAGGAGATACTATTACTGGAAAAATATGACAAAAGACATTGCCAAATATGTGAAAACATGCCATAAATGTCAATTGGCTAAAACGGAGAAACATATAAAAAGTCCAATGATAATAACAGAGACACCAAATAGGGCTTTTGATACGGTGTACGTAGATACAATTGGACCATTTCAAAAGTCATATTATGGAAATGAATATGCAGTCACAATGATATGTGACTTAACTAAATACTTGGTAACAATACCAATAAAAGATAAATCAGCTAAGACGATCGCAAAAGCGATATTTGAAAATTTTGTGCTTATATACGGTCCAATGAAGACGTTCATTTCGGATATGGGCACAGAATACAAGAACTCTATACTGACAGAGCTTTGCAACCTATTGAAGGTAGATAAACGCACATCGACAGCATATCATCACCAGACACTAGGTACGATAGAAAGAAGTCACCGGACTTTTAACGAATACGTACGAAACTACATATCAGTAGATAAAGACGACTGGGATGAATGGCTCAAATATTTCACGTACTGTTTTAACACTACACCATCTACAGTACATGATTATTGCCCTTATGAGCTTATTTTTGGAAAAATTCCAAACAATTTTAGACAATTTAGTGAAGTAGATAGAGTTGCACCACTTTATAATATAGATAATTATGCTAAGGAAATTAAATTTAGATTAGAAGTAGCAATAGATAGAGTTAAAAAACTATTAGATATAAATAAAATAAAACAAAAAATTAATTATGATAAAACAAAATTAGATTACAATTTTAAAATAGGAGATTTAGTCTTAGTAAGAAATGATGCAGGACATAAGTTAGAGATGGCATATAAAGGGCCATATAAAATTAAGAAAATAGATTTCAGAAATAATGTAACCATAGTTGATAAGAAAACAAATAAAGAACAAATAGTTCATAAGAATAGACTTAAGTTATACAATATTAAATAAACAATATGCATTCTTTTCTTTAAATCTATATTTGTAAATAAAATAAAATAAATTTATTGTAAAATGTGAAACTTGCACTTGATACAACCACAAAAAAAAAAAAAAAAAAAACCCAACAGTACAAATAATAAAAGAATGTCCATAGAACAAAATGTTATATGAACATTCTTATAAAAAAGGAAGGTGTAGCGTAACACGACTTTCGTAGTGTGCTGTATAATACCCACACTGCATAGCGTACAATGTTTGCAAATGCGGAAATAACAAATATCAATATTGTTGACCACTGCATTTGCAAAACATTGTATGACTGCGTATATTCTTATTGTATGTTGTTGTTACGCTGGCACACTTATGTTTATGCTGACCCAAGTGCAGGTAACACATTGTTGTTGTTAATATAGGTTGAAAATATGTATATAAAGAAGAACCTTTTATAATCAATTACTCATTAATAATTTATCAATCAATCAATTAATAGTTTAGCTCCTAGATAGAGCTGAAATAATAATAATAATAAATACTATTTAAAACACAAAAGTATCTTGTTTGCTATAATACCCTATACCATGGTTTAGGGACCCTATCTCTTGGTCTAACTAATTGGATATAGAAGATAAGCATAAACCATTTGAGTGATAAAATTTATATCGGGTGCTATATTTATATGGGGCCTAGGTCGAAAAATGGACCGATCCTGACCATATTTGGTAAAGTCACTTATATTTTGAAAAAATATGTTCATATTTGCGACCTGTAGTTTGATTACAAGGTTTACATGGACACACAGACGGACGGACGGACATCGCTAAAACGACTCAGAAAGTGATTCTGAGCTGATCGGTATAATAAAAGATGGTTCTGGGTCAAATATTTTTGGTAGTTACAAACAGCAGCACAAAGTCATTATACCCAAACCATATAGTGGTATAGGGTATAATGAAGTAGGCATGTTTATAGATTAAGTGTATCCATTTCTTAAATTTTGTAAATAAGCATGCTTCATATTTGTTATCGATAGTTTTATAACCTGAAAAGAAACACAAAGTTATTCAAATTTAAATTAGTTAAGATGAAAAATTTCTTACTTTAAATAGATATTGCCGCTGTTCCTCATCATTTGTGATCTTTTCATGATAATCTTCAACAAGGCTAGTACCTCGCTCGGAGCTATCATTAACAATCTTTAATTTTTGAATAATATCTTTTCCTTTTCTACATTCTTCACAATCTTTCCAGGTAATTGGACCACTTTGTAAAAAATCCATTGAAATGTCAAATCTTTTCAAAAATTTTTTCGTATTTTTAGAAACAAGTTCTATTCAAATTGATGAAATATCGTTAGCGAAAAAAGTTTTCAAATTTTCTTTTTTAATAAAAACTTTTTCAAAATTTCTTCTCCTTCTTCGAGGTGTTCTTTCTGCAATAACACCAACATCTCTTCGTTCATTATACCCTCCACTCCAGTGTGCAGAGGGTATATATAAGTTTGTCATTCCATTTGTAATAATTAGAAAAAAAATTTTGGACCCCATAAAATACATACATTTGTGATCCTTATAATAACCGGAGTTGATATAGCGATGTCCGTCTGTGGAAATCACAATGGCGGCATCAATCGGGCAGCTAGGGTGCTCGTTGATATAGAAACTGATTCACTGACATCCTGAGAAGTTTGCTATTTAAAATCGTCCAAATCGGTCGAATAGGGCCCGAGATTTGAATGAAGAACTAAAAAAAGTCTTGAAAAATGTAATTTTCTTTGTTGTTCTTGTCACGATCACGCCCTCAATAGGACAGCTAAGGTGATAATTTTTTGTGAAAATGATTCAACAAATTCATGGGAAGATTCCTATTTCAAAAATCATTAAAATCGGTGGAACAGGTCCAGGGAAATCTCTGAAAAAGTAAAAAAAAAAAATGAAAAATATGATGATTCTATATTGTTCTTGTTGTTATTCTAAATGTTGTATTGTTGTCATAGCTGGACTTGTTGTTTTTGTGGTCGCTGTGGTAGTAATATAATAAAAACTAACCCTTTGTACATTTTTTTTATCAACTCTGGTAGAAAAATTTAAAAGTTTCCATTGTTTTGGAATCACTAAAAAAATTTACAAAATCATTTCTGTCATTGCCACGAGTCTGCACGCAAAGTTTCAGATCTATTGGGTCACGGCAAAGGGTTAAAATCGATCCAAAATTTTTTCGACAAGCAGACACTACGAGTTAATATAAAGGGAGTAAAAATTCACCAGCATCTAAAGCAAATAATGCTAAAATACCTAGTTATAAATAAAACAAGTAAGAGCGTTAAATTCGGCTGTTCCGAATCTTTGATACCCTCCACGTCGGTTTGAGTCTTGATAATAAATTTAAATGAAAAAGTAAACAATTTGTTAAACTTAATACCAAATTATTTCAGCAAATTCTTTGGGTTGGTTTTCGTCTTTTCATCGTGGTTGCTGATCGGCATGCATTGAGGTTATATACCTATATGCATGCGTTTCCGGTTATATGACATAACTTCTCGTTTAATTTAGTTTTTGCTAATTAAATAGCTCGCCCTAACCTCCATTGCAAAGGTAATGGTTGTGTAGAGTGGCTATATGCATTAAATCGTGCTAATTGGAGATGGCTGTATAGTTTCTTTTAACTGGCCAAATATTTCTTCATTGTGGCCATATAGGTCGGATGGAGTAACAAAATAATAAAAAAAAAAAGCTCTCTCAACTTTTTTTTAAAATATTGCCATATTTTGAAAACATAGAGAATAAATTTATAATAATAAATAATCAAATTAAATAAAATAATTTAATGTTATCTTTATTTTCTGAAAAACTTCAAATTTTCATCCAAAAAAAATTGTGAAAATTTATATATAAAAAATAACATTCTCATAAAATTACGTTTACTTATGTAACAATTTTTATGTTAGCAATTCTTAAATATCATTTGAGGTTTTCTTAAATTCATTGAATTTAAATTAATATCGACAAATCTGTTTTTCTATTTATTTAAATTGTAAAGGAGTGGCATCTCTGTAAAAATAAGCGAAAAACACAAAAAATAGAAAAAAACAAATTACTTCGTGTTTGACAGGATGATTTTATGTTTATGTTTAATATCTTTATTTTTTTACTAATATTTCTGTTTATTTATTTGAAAATGAAATAATGAATTGAATATGCTATTTAATTTTTTTATTTATATAAAGAAGTTTTTTAATTAAAGCAAAATATTTTCACTATTTCATGATTTTTATTTATGTATGACGACATTTCAACCTAAAAATTTAAGTTTTTATCGATTGGATAAACAACACAAAAATGGTTGTCGTTTAGATAACAACAACAGCTGACTTTAACAATAGCGAATATCGTTTCAAAATTTTACTGATAATTTTGCAATTTTCTTTTTTTTTACAATTCGACTATCGTTAAAAGAAGTTACTGAATCGCGGTACTGAAAAGTTATTAATATCTCCTGAACGGCAATATTTTTTTTAAATGTAAACATTTTTAAATGTAAAGATATTTCTAAATTTAAAATTATTATTTCCGACGTTTTGATATGATTTTCTGAAACACAATTAATATTTTCTAATTTATAATTGGAAATTTTATTTTCAGTTTTTATTATAATTGATATTTTCTTAAATTTGAATGGAAAATTTAAAAAGTGAAATTTTGTATTTATGTGAATAATAATGCTTTATTAATTATAAACAATTTTTAAAAATTAGATGTAATCGCAATCAGATATTTTATAGGTAAAGCAGAATAATAATTCTATATAACTATGTAGAACTGTTTTGTAAGCAAAAAACTCATTGACGAACTCGGTAACTCTATTTTGTAAAGACAACAAAAAGTTAACCCCCCAATCTCACATCACACTGAAATTGTAAAATCGTTGTGTACGTATTATCAACGAAAAATTGTTCGAATTAGTCGAAATTTTATGCTCAAACATCTGACTGCAATCTCATTTTTAAAATGTTGTCGAAGCGTAAACTTGAAAAAATTTGTATACTTCTCTCTCTTATTTTATTTTAAGTAGAGTTACCAAGTTTATTATACAGGCACATGTTTGAGGGAAAATGTTTACATTTATTATTATTAGTATTATTTTAATAATAGTTAATAATATTTATGCTCTATAATTAACAAACTTGCGTTTTTGTATGCGCATTTCAAAAAATAAATCATTATAATAGATTTAACAAGTTAAAACTTTAATTACAATTTTACAGAATCCAGTAAATTTGCATTAAATTTATAACAGGGTAACATTAATCATCGTTAGTGTCTGCCACTATTCGCACGAAAAATTTGGTGCCATTAGTGTGACCACTGCGGAAAATGTGTGTGTATTAGTAAAAAAATGTGAGTGTATTGAGTTTTTCGAACTTGCAGTGTGATGTGAGATTGGTGGGTAATATGCCAAACTTATGTTCATATTTGTAAAAGAATAATGAAAAAACGTATGAAATAAAAGACCAGCACGTGTATACTCTTAACATTGTTCTGTATGATATCTAGTTGAAAATATTAACATTCATGTTAAAATAGAAATAACTATTGCAAAGCTAATTAGAACAAACAAAAATTATGGCGCCATCTACTGTGGCATAGTCACGCTGAGCAAAATGAAGATACACTCTGTTAATGCAAAAGAAATGTATTTTCCCCACAACAAAATACTGCAGAATTTTATGTAAATAAAATAACCGATTTATTTCTAACATGCAGTTACTATGAATATAGATACATACATACATATATATAATATATGTATATTATTTGTATTATTTAATATGTGTATGTATGTATATTTAAATATTACACACAAAAAATACAACATCAAACGTTATTTTTGTGTTTTTCTCTTTAAAGGTGCTATTACATGATGTGTTTTTTACATATGTACTGTCAAATTTTCCCACAACAAAAGTTGTACACATCGTGTGATACATATGAAACATTGTTTGTGTACAACACATGAGGAAAGTCACATGTACATTTTTCAATTAGAACAGGTTCTATTTTTGCATGACAAACATAGGAAAATACAACACTGCTTGTGGCGAAAGAAAAACAGAATAAATTTTAAAGATTAATATTGAAAGAAAAATAAATTCTTTAGTATTAATTAACAATTAAAAAATAAATAACCTTTTTTTTAACAATAAATTTTTGTAAATTCACAAATTAAATTAGCTGTTGTTTACATTTAGAGGTTATGTCAGACGGAAATACATATGCACGTGTGATAGCAAAAATTATGAATCGTATGTAAAAGACAATTTTGACAGACATGAGGAATTTCATATGGATAAAAAAAGTGACAGTACATATGTAAAAAACATTTCGTGTAATAGCACCTTAAATAAATTAATACATAAATTTTTTTGCTAAATTTACATTTGGGCAATTCACAACAGGTGTTGTATATTGTATGTTGTATTGAAATACAATCATTTGTTGTGAACACTCAGTTGTATTTTCATATTGTAAAACGCTTTCTTTAGTAATTTTCGATCCAACGAGGAAAGATCGCTTCGTCGCTTCTGCTATTTTGTATAAGAGAAAACACTTGTCAGTGTTTGCTTTTTGGTCGTGAGATATACCCTGGAGTTTTAGTTACGTACCTCTTGCATTTTAATTTATAATGAAAAAAAAAATGTTAAATGTTTTGGTTGGTACTGAAAGAGAAAATACATACTAAAAATATAAACATTAATTTTTATATAAATAAACTTATCGATGTATTTGCGTTATTTGCATTATTTGCCATATTTTATTTTATAATTATTTATGCTGATAATATTCTATGTATTTGTTTTTTCTTTTTCATAAAAACTGGCATTCACTTTGAACTGATATGTTATGATACAATATACAACATTTACTAAACATAGCAAATGAAGTTGGATCGTGTATCAGATTTTTCAGTGAAAATTACCAACAACAATTTTACACTATTGTAAAGTGATACACGATACAACAGATACAACGATACATTACCCATTGTGAATTGCCCAATTGGTTTTTTTATTAACAACTAGGTATTTTAGCATTATTTGCTTTAGATGTTGGTGAATTTTCCCGTGACCCAATCGATCTGAAATTTTGCAGGCAGGCTTGTGGCAATGACAGAAATAATCTAACATATTTTTTTAGTGATGCCAAAACAATGGAAACTTTTAAATTTTTCTACCAGAGTTGATAAAAAAATGTACAAAGGGTTTGTTTTTGTTATATTATTACCATAACGACCACAAAAACAACAAGTCCAGCTATGAAAACAATGCAACATTTAGAATAACAACAAGAACAATATAGAAATATCATGTTTTTCATTTTTTTTTTTACTTTTTCAGAGATTTCCCTGGACCTGTTCCACCGATTTTAATGATTTTTGAAGTAGAAATCTTTCCATGAATTTGGTAAATCATTCTCACTAAAAATGATCACTGTAGCTGCACTATTGAGGGCGTGATCGTGACAAGAACAACATAGAAAATTATTTTTTTTTCAAGACTTTTTTAGTTCTTCATTCAAATCTCGGGCCCTAATCGACCGATTTGGACGATTTTAAATAGCAAACTTCTCAGGATGTTAGTGAATCATTTTTATGTCAACAAATACCCTAGCTGCCGGATTGATGCCGTCATCGTGATTTCCACAGACGGACAGACGGACATCGCTATATCAACTCCGGTTGTTATAAGGATCACAAATATATAAATTTTATGGGGTCCAAAATTTTTTTTCTAATTATTACAAACGGAATGACAAACTTATATATACCCTCTGCACACTGGAGTGGAGGGTATAACAACTCTACAACAGCAACAATGACAGTCATATGTTTTTCAAATAGGAAAAAACTGTTTATGTGTTAGTTTCGGTCATTCCCCAGTATGCATTGAAATATTATTTCTCCAATGTTGGAGAAAAGTTAAGTTCTTAAATTGATGTCAAATGTAATTCTCAACTTGGGTTGAACAATTTTTCTCCTTGTTTGCTTTCAACTTGACATCAAGTTGAGACTTAACATTTTTTCCAATCTTTGAGAAACATTTTTACTCTCAATTGGATATCCAACACTTTTCTCCACTTGAGACCAAACATTTATAAAACTTGAATACGATTTGTGTTAAGTCTGAGATATTATTTAAATATGTCATAAATAATAAATTAAATTAAAAAATGCCAAAAAAGTACAAATAAATCATTGATATATTTTTAATTATTTCTGCTTTTTGTCGAATTTTTCAAAAAATGTACAACTAATTAATTCATTTATTTTTAATTCTAGATTTTAAAAAATGTACATAATATGTACATTTAATGTTAAATATGTACATAGTAATGTTAAATATATAATGAAATTAAATTGAAACATTAAAAAAAGTACATTGTTTTCATTTCTAAAATTAGTATAATATTTTTTAATATGGCAATTCCGTACCTTCCATTTGATACCGATTGGAAATATTTCTTTGCTATTTGAGAATTAACGTTGGAGATTTGAAAAATGTATTTGATCTCAAATGCACCTCAAGTTGATAGCAAACAAAAATGTTTATTGGGACATTTATTGTAGGGTCGTTTGCACACACACAAAAAATAGAAAATAAATTGTCAATAAGCAAAGCAAGTGGCTTCGAAATTCGATGGTGCCAGTTAATCATTTTTTGTTCACGCGGAATTTATAATTGGAGGAATTTTTTTCTCGAGAAATGTATTTTCCGTGAGAAAGAAATTCCTTGAGAATATTCATAATTGGGATGAATAACTTTTAATTGGAACTTTTTAGTCAGAATAAATCACAATTCTAGTTAGATATTGGTTAATATTTAATTAGAAAAAATATTGTGGTGGCATCTACGCAATTATTGAGGCAGTCACGGAAAAATTAAATGCAAGTCTGTTTTTTTTAATATAACAAAAATGGATTTTCCCTTTAACAAAATATGGCAGAATTCTTTATAAATGAAATGCAAAATGGAAAATCAATTTTGTGCTAATTCTTAACAAAATTAATAAAATATATATATATATATATGTATTATTATATTTATTAATATTTGTAATTTTATTTGACACAATTTCACACACAGTTTTACAGATCAACTGTTTTCAACTGATTTAGAAGTTTTCTGTTTTTGAAACAGTAGTGCCAATTTGTAACATTTTGTGATGTAATGAAAATCGCAGAATAATAAGTTAATACACAATAAAAAATATTAAATTTTTAAGTTTTATATACATATTGCAATAAAAAAAACTTTGGTAAATTTACATTGAAGATGGTCAGAAATGAATGAGAAAAAATATATAGACATTTTAGAAAAGCACATTTAATGTTAAACTTTATGCACAAAATATATGGGTTTTTGTTGTTTCGAATTTAACTGTGGCTCTAAGTGAAAAGTTTTAGTCCGACCGTATATTACATCTTGAGGATCCTCACCTAATATTTTCAAATATTTTAAATTCTTTTTAACTCATTTAACCTCATTACGAAAATAGTAAAACAGTAAATATGGAAAATCCACGCACCTCAAAAAATTGTTTTCTATGAAATAAATTAAAGACATTTCATATTATACAATTTTCTTTCAAAAATGTATCAATTATTGCAAATTTGAAATTTGACATATAGTATTTGTACATATATTTGTATAGATTTCGCAGTATGAAAAGAACTATAATTTCTTTATTTAGAATATATGTAAGTATTGCTCGCAAAAAAATGCAACATCATGAATGAAACACATAGACGACTGCTGGCAGCAGCATTTGTAGTCGTATAGTCAGCTACTTGATTTTTCTGAATACGACAGCAACATATAATACAAATGCATTTTTATTTAAATATACAATTACTTTTACTTATTTAAAATGCATTAGTACAACGTAAAAATAAATAAATTAGTTTAACGCCTTTTGATTATTAATGGAATTATAGCCTTTCATTTTGCGATTTTTTTTTAAACAAAATAAAATATTTCATAGCACTAACTTCTTTTACATATTTTGTTATATTGTCAACACTATTTTTGTTTTGTAGCCAACAAAACACACTTGCAGTTTTTTTTTTCTATTTGAAGAACATATGACTGCCATTGTTGATGTTGTAGAGTTGTTTTTTTTTTGATTTTGTTTCGTTAACTCTTTTGTATTAAAGCACCTCCAATATATGTATCCATTTTAGTTTGCAAATTCAGTATATTTATAATTTATTACTTACAGCAAAAAATAATAGAAACAATTTTATCAGTTATGCTTACGAAACTATATAAATAGACTTGAAGTTGGCTGCAAAAGCAGTAGCCTGTGTAAAGAACAAGTTAGCGACATGTAACTGTTACGTAACGTGTCAGCCTTTTTTTCACATGAAAAGTATTGGGACGTTCCGGTTACGTTCGGTAACTGTTTTAAATGATTTTCATGTAAAAAAAAAACAACTGACTCGTTACGGTTGCGGTTAGAAAACATTGACCTTTTATATGTATTATAATGCTATGAATGCATTTATCTTTATTTTATTTTATTTATATATTCTTTTTTTTTGTATTGTATATTATTTTTTTTTATTATTATTACTATTTCATTTAATTATTTTTTTCTTTAAATAAATTAATACATAAAAATTTGTTTTTTAAATTATTGGTGAACTTTTACTCCCTTTATTTACTGCCTTTATATTAACTGGTAGTGTCTGCTTGTCGACAAAATTTTGGATCGATTTTTAGCCCCTTTCCCGTAAACCAATCGATCTGAAATTTTGCATGCAGGCTCGTGGCAATGACAAAAATGATGCCAAAACAATGGAAACTTTTAAAATTTTCTACCAGAGTTCACAAAAAAATGTACAAAGGGTTTGTTTTTATTATATTATTACCACAACGACCACAAAAACAACAAGTCCAGCTATGACAACAATGCAACATTTAGAATAACAACAGGAACAATATGGAAACATCATGTTTTTCATTTTTTTTTTAATTTTTCATAGATTTACCTGGACGTGTTCCACCGATTTTAATGATTTTTGAAGTAGAAATCTTCCCATGAATTTGGTGAAACATTCTCACTAAAAATTATCACCCTAGCTATCCTATTGAGGGCGTGATCGTGACAAGAACAACATAGAAAATTATATTTTTTCAAGACTTTTTTTAGTTCTTCATTCAAATCTCGGGCCCTAATCAACCGATTTGGACGATTTTAAATAGCAAACTTTTCAGGATGAATCATTTTTATGCCAACGAGCACTCTAGCTGCCCGATTGATGCCGTCATCGTGATTTCCACAGACGGACAGACGGACATCGCTATATCAACTCCGGTTGTTATAAGGATCACAAATATATATATTTTATGGGGTCCAAATTTTTTTTTCTAATTATTACAAACGGAATGACAAACTTATATATACCCTCTGCACACTGGAGTGGAGGGTATAAAAATAACATTCTCATCAAATTGCGTTTATTTATGTAACAGTTTTAATGTTCGCAATTCTTAAATATCATTTGACGTTTTCTAAAATTCATTGAATTTAAATCAATGTTTTCTGTAGTGTGATTCTGTAAATTTCAACGATCCGACAATCGCAAAATATATCGACATCTATTGTTGTTTGCACTAAGGATTAAGTGATTCACTAAGTACATACATCTTAACGACAGTCGACAAATCTATTTTTCTATTTATTTAAATTGTAAACGAGTGGCGTCTCTGTCAAAATAAGCGAAAAACACAAAGAATAGAAAAAAAAAACAAATTACTTCGTGTTTGACAGGATGATTTTATGTTTATATATAATATCTTTATTTTTTTACTAATATTTCTGTGTATTTATTTGAAAATGAAATAATGGTTTTATGATTTTTATTTATGTATGACGACATTTCAACCAAAATATTTAAGTTTATATCGATTGAATAAACAACACAAAAATGGTTGGCGTTTAGATAACAACAACAGCTGACTTTAACAATAGCGAATATCGTTTTAAAAATTTTACTGATAATTTTGCAATTTTCTTTTTTTAACGATTCGACTATCGTTAAAAGAAGTTACTGAATCGCGGTACTGAAAAGCTATTAATTTTTCCTGAATGTCAATATTTTTTTTAAATGTAAAATTTTTTTAAATGTAAACATAGGTATTTGGTGTTTTTTTTATTTGGAATTTCAATTTGTGGTTAACGAATAAAATTTATATATCAAAGATGCAATTGATGTCTTCTAAATTTAAAATTATAATTTCCGACGTTTTGATATGATTTTCTGAAATTTTATTAATTGTAATTTATAATTGGATATTTTTAATTCCAGTTTTTAGAATTGATATTTTCTTAAATTTGAATGGAAAATTTAAAAAGTGCAATTTTGTATTTATGTGAATAATAATGCTTTAGTAATTATAAACAATTTTTAAAAATTAGATGTAATCGCAATCAGATATTTTGTAGGTAAAGCAGAATAATAATTCTATATAACTATGTAGAACTGTTTTGAAAGCAAAAAACTCAATGATGAACTCGGTACCTATTTTGTAAAGACAACAAAAAGTTAATATGCCAAACTTATTATCATATTTGTAAAAGAATAATGAAAATACGTATGAAATAAAAGACCAGCCCGTGTATACTCTTAACATTGTTCTGTATGATATCCAGTTGAAAATATTAACATTCATGTTAAAATAGAAATAACTATTGCAAAGCTAATTAGAACAAACAAAAATTGTGGCGCCATCTACTGTGGCATAGTCACGCTGAGCACAACAAAATATTGCAGAATTTTATGTAAATAAAATAATGTACCGACTTATTTCTAACATGCAGTTGTTATGGATATACATATATAATATATGTATATTATTTGTATTATTTAATATGTTTATATAAATTTATAAATAAATTTATACATAAAATTTTTTTTGCTATATTTACATTATTTTTTTTTATTAACAACTAGGTATTTTAGCATTATTTGCTTAAGATGTTGGTGAATTTTTACTCCCTTTATATTAACTCGTAGTGTCTGCTTGTCGAAAAAATGTTGGATCGATTTTAACCAGTTTCCCGTGAGCCATTCGATCTGAAATTTTGCAGGCAGGCTCGCGGTAATAACAGAAATGATCTAACAAATTTTTAGAGTGATGCCAAAACAATGGAAACTTTTAAAATTTTCTACCAGAGTTAATAAAAAAATGTACAAAGGGTTAGTTTTTATTATATTATTACCACAACGACCACAAAAACAACAACTCCAGCTATGACAACAACACAACATTTAGAATAACAACAAGAACAATATAGAATCATCATATTTTTCATTTTTTTTTTACTTTTTCAGAGATTTCCCTGGACCTGTTCCACCGATTTTAATGGTTTTTGAAATGGAAATCTTCCCATGAACTTGGTGAATCACTCTCACTAAAAATGATCACTGTAGCTGCACTATTCACGGCGTGATCGTGACAAGAACAAAATAGAAAATTATATTTTTTCAAGACTTTTTTTAGTTCTTCATCCAAATCTCGGGCCCTAACCGACCAATTTGGACGATTTTAAATAGCAAACTTTTCAGGATGTTAGTGAATCATTTTTTATGTCAACGAGCACCCTAGCTGCCCGATTGATGCCGTCATCAAGATTTCCACAGACGGACAGACAGACATCGCTATATCAACTGCGGTTGCTATAAGGATCACAAATATATATATTTTATGGGGTCCAACATTTTTTTCTAATTATTACAAACGGAATGACAAACTTATATATACCCTCTGCACACTGGAGTGGAGGGTATAAAAAAACAATGTAAATTTAGCAAAAAAAATGTTTATGTATTAATTTATTTAAAGAGAAAAACACAAAATTAACGTTTGATGTTGTATTTTTTGTGTGTAGTATTTACATATACATACATACACATATTAAATAATACAAATAATATACATATATTCTATATATGTATATCCATAATAACTGCATGTTAGAAATAAATCGGTATATTATTTTATTTACATAAAATTCTGCAATATTTTGTTGTGGGGAAAATACATTTCTTTCGCATTAACAGAGTGTCACTATATTTTGCTCAGCATGACTATGCCACAGTAGATGGCGCCACAATTTTTGTTCTAATTAGCTTTGCAATAGTTATTTCTATTTTAAGATCATTGTCAATATTTTCAACTAGATAGCATACAGAACAATGTTAGGAGTATACATGGGCTGGTCTTTTATTTCATACGTTTTTTCATTATTCTTTTACAAATATGAACATAAGTTTGGCATATTAACTTTTTGTTGTCTTTACAAAATAGAGTTACCGAGTACATCAATGAGTTTGAGTGCTTTCAAAACACTTATTATTATTATTCTGCTTTACCTACAAAATATCTGATTGCGATTACATCTAATTTTTAAAAATTGTTTATAATTACTAACGCATTATTCCATTCAAATTTTAGAAAATATCAATTCTAAGAACTGGAATTAAAATTTCCAATTATAAATTAGAAAATATTAATTGAATTTCAGAAAATCATATCAAAACGTCTGAAATAATAATTTTAAATTTAGAAGACACCAATTGCATCAAATTAAAAAAAAAACACCAAATATGATTACATTTAAAAAATGTTTACATTAAGAAAAAATATTGGCATTCAGGAGAAATTAATAGCTTTTCAGTAACTTCTTTTATCGATGTTCGAATCGTTAAAAAAAGAAAAGCAAAATTATCAGTAAAATATTTAAACGATATTCGCTATTGTTAAAGTCAGCTGTTGTTGTTATCTAAACGACAACCATTTTTGTGTTGTTTATTCAATCGATAAAAACTTACGCCCATATTCATAATCAAATTCTAGCAGTTGGCTAACTTTTTTTCATACGAAAATTTCAAAATTTGTATGAAAAAAAGTTAGCCTACTGCTAGAATTTGATTATGAATACGGGCGTTAAATTTTTAGGTTGAAATGTCGTCATACATAAATAAAAATCATAAAATAGTGAAAATATTTTGCTTTTATTAAAAAACTTTTTTATATAAATAAAAAAATTAAATAGCATATTCAATTCATTATTTCATTTTCAAACAAATAAATAGAAATATTAGTAAAAAAAAATAGAGATATTAAACATAAACATAAAATCATCCTGTCAAACACGAAGTAATTTGTTTTTTTCTATTCTTTCTTGTGTTTCTCGCTTATTTTGACAGAGATGCCACTCGTTTACAATTTAAATAAATAGAAAAATAGATTTGTCGACTGTCGTTAAGATGTATGTACTTAGTGAATCACTTAATCCTAAGTGCAAACAACAATTGCTGTCGATATATTTTGCGATTGTCGGATCGTTGAAATTTACAGAATCGGACTACAGAAAACATTGATTAAAATTCAATGAATTTTAGAAAACCTCAAATGATATTTAAGAATTGCGAACATAAAAATTGTTACATAAATAAACGTAATTTGATGAGAATGTTATTTTTTATATATAAATTTTCACAATTTTTTTTGGATGAAAATTTTAAGTTTTTCAGAAAATAAAGATAACAAATTATTTTATTTAAAATGTTTGGACATTTGGTTTTTTGCGTTTGGCATCCCTAATTTGAATATTTATTATTATAAATTTATTCTCTTTGTTTTCCAAATATGGCAATATTTTAATAAAAAAAAATTGAGAGAGCTTTTTTTGGTAATTATTTTGTTACTCCATCCGACCTATATGGCCGCAATGAAAAAATATTTCGCCAGTTAAAAGAAACTATACAGCCATCTCCCATTAGCACGATTTAATGCATATAGCCACCCTACACAACCATTACCTTTGCAATGGAGGTTAGGGCGAGCTATTTAATAAGCAAAAACTAAATTAAACGAGAAGTTATGTCATATAACCGGAAACGCATGCATATGGAAAACGCGTACATATTTTTCCAATATTTTGTTTACATTTATTATCAATACTCAAACCGAGGTAGAGGGTATGAAAGATTCGGCACAGCCGAATTTAACACTCTTACTTGTTTTTGTTTTAGTTTCTACGTCTACTCTGTCATCGAATAAACTTAATGCTACGCATTGTTCATTGATATAATATAGGTGAAATGGCTCTATCTGCAATTTGTATATTTACTTTTTTTATAACTTTCCAAACTTCTCAAGGCTTGATCAACTTTATCTGCATTGAACCAGAAAAACGCATAACATTATTAAAAAGCTTGCATTTTCAACTAAACCACTTATTTCCAAATCTGTGATTTCCGGGAATTGATTGCGAAATAGCAATATCTTAAGGCTTGGAGGACTTTCACTTAAAAATAAAATTATCAATTCCAAGAGCTCCTTGTAATCATTTCGAGGAAAGTCGTATTCAACTTTTTTTTCGCAAAGTCGGATTTATAGTGCATTCATCACCTCATATTTCTCTTATTCATGGTATCGTTAAACTCGTCAAATAATCATTTTTTTTATGTTCAGCCATTGCTTTTTGTATTTTTTAAATACACTGATTATTGGGCCAGTTGAAGCTCATCTTTTTGTTTCATTGAAAACAGCTGCAAGAACTATTTCAAATATATGGTGTATATAACGTAGAAATAAAATTTCTCTTCTTATATTTTTTCTAAAATAGTGAAGCAGTTGTGTCGAACACAAATGCCTCGATTCTATCTAAAATTTAGGCTATTTTCAGATAGTATATCAGGAATATTAATTTTCATTAAGTATTTTTTCGTTTTTTCCAGATATGGCAGATAAAAGTTTTGTATCCCAGTGAATTGTAAGTAGCTGAGTATTGGTTCCAAGTTTTTAACAGATTCGTGTACTATTTGCTTTTATAAAGACATCTCGTTGTTGATGAATAGTAGTGCGATTAAAAACATACTCTGAGTAGTCTACACCAACTGCCTCCAAAACTGCAATTAGCATATGAACAGTACCTCCAAAGCTTAATTTTAATTTATCAAAAACTGCAGCAGATCTAGGTGTTAAAATCTCTTAAATAGTCTTTTTGTTTTTAAGGTATTCTCTTTCTCATTTCTTCTATAATATAATCATTATCTTCAATAGATTCGCCGTTTTCTGATTCGTCAGATCTTGCTACATTTGTAATAAATTCTTAAGATCAATGCGTTAATCTGTCTATTAAAATAGTTGTTTAAATACCGTCCTCTATTATGTAAACAACAAAAAAAATTTTTTTTTTTTGTGTTAACATTCAATATATTCCCAGATGATGACATCCGAAGAATGTCGAAATATTGGATAATAAATAAAGTTTTATAACAAAATTAGACCACGAACTCAAGCATTTTTATTCACTACTAGCTGTTTTTACCCGGTCTTGCCCGGGATAAAAAGGCCTTTGACTAGAAAAATGGTTCACTATGCTTACCAGGCGCTGAGTACTTAGTCCACAATGAACAAATTCCCCAACAAAATGAACTCTCTTCCCAAAAATTAGTATGGGCAGTAAATTCATTTTTTATTCCAATTCAAATTTTTTTGATTTTTTAATTTAGAAGTTTTTTATAAGATGCTGCAGCAAAAATGCTTCAAAAATAAGCCGCGAAACCGATTTAAGTTTTTTCTTAAGTTTATTTATAAACATCAAATATAACGGAATCGTTTGCAAATTAAAGGAATCAGAACTTTTAAAAATTGAATTACTTCATTCAATAAGTGATCATCATTGAGCAGAGAAGTCAAATTCATAGAAGTTTCAAAAATGAAAGACTAATGCGACGTTTAAAATTGTGCCGCAAGGTTTCTTTAAGCCACTTCTTATAGCATATGTGAGGATTATTTTGATCACTGACCTGTGTTGCACGAGCGCGTCGTGTCCGCATCCGTATCCGTCGTATCCGCATCCGTCGCGTCCGCGCGTCGCTTCCTCGCGTTTGGCAGCTACTACCCGTGCTGCCGCGCAGTTCTCGTTAACTTATTGTAATAGCTAAAATATATTTTTCAGATCATTGCGATATTTTTGCTGAGCTGTGATCCGTGAGCGCGTTGCGTCATTGCGATATTTTAGCTTAGCTGTGTTCCGCGTGCGCGTAGCTTCCGCGTACCGAAATGATGCTATTGAAAAGAATACTCATTTTAAATGCGTTTATTGTAGGACATGTATTGAGAGCAGCATGCAAGTTTTCACTAAAATAAATATTTAACAAAATTCATTAAATAAAAATATGTAAAAATTTAAGAACAAATTTGGGGAGTAAGTTAATTTTTTATTTCGTTTTAAAAAAAGTTGGGGAATTTGTTCGTTTCTTTTGGGACCTTTTTTTAAGTTTGGGGAATTTGTTCACCGTTAAGTTATTCCCGTGTAAACCCAATTTCAGAGAAATCAGTTGAAAAATACAAATTTTTATATGGAAGCGTAAAAGTAGGCGTGGTCGGTTGACCACCTTCCCTGGAATGTGTACTAAATTTCGGAGAAAGCCGTTGAAAGATAAAAATTACTATAACGAACAAATATACCAAAAAACGAAAAAAGAATTTTATAAAAATATGGGCGTAAAGGTAAACGTATCAAGAGAGATATATAATGCAACCTTCGCTAGAGCAGAGAGATCACGTTTTCCAAATTTCAGAGAAAGCCATTGAAAAATAAAAGTTTGTATTGCAATCAAACAAAGAACCAAATAAAAGGGAAAAAATAAATTTTATATAAATGAAAGTGGGCGCAAAGTAGGCGTGGCCTATAAGAAGCATATGGTGACCTTCCCTGGAGTATAGACATCGTGTGTACTAAATTCCAGAGACATCCCTTGAAATATAAAGATTTCTATAGTGAACAAAGATACCAAAAAAAAGAACATGAACTGCATACAAAAAGTGGGCGTAACAGTAGGCGTGATCGGTACGAAGCATATGACGACCTTTCCTGGAGCAGAGAGATCGTGCGTACCGAATTTCAAACAAATCCGTTGAAAAATAAAAATTTGTATAGCGAACAAATATACCAAAAAACAGAAAATGAATTGCATACAAAAAGTGGGCGTAAGAATCATATGGCGACCTTTCCTGGAGTACGGAGATCGTGTATACCAAATTTCAGAAAAATCCGTTGAAAAATAAAAATTTGTATAGCGGTCAAACAAACAAACAAACAGATAATGAATTTTATATATATAGATTTTACATTTATAAAAATTTTGAATTTGAAGTCAATTTAAAAGAGAGGGTAATTTTGACCCCCGTTGCACGACAGGGTTAAATTAACAGAAAATAATTCAGACTACTTTTTAAAATTCTCAGAAAACAAATTTGCTAACAAAATTAATGAAAATACGTGAAAAACGATAATTTTAGAACAATTAGAGTTAAATATCGAGAACTTCCCCCGAATTGAAGTTTGACCTCAAAGGTACAAGGCTTAGAGTTAGTCGACTGGGTTCATTTTTTCACCATGCCTGTTTTACATTATGTGGCACAATAATACGTTCAAATTTTAGTTGAATTCAGAAACAAAACTAATATTGTAGCTACAGTTAAATACACAGAATTTCACAAAAGTTGAATTCTAACCTCAAAGGTGCACGTGATAGAGTTATGCGATTTGGCTCAAACTTTCAGCATGTGAGCTTTAAAAAAGTGCCACAATAATATGCTCACCTATCTTGAAAATTCAGGAAAAAAATTTTGCCCATATATTTCATTGTTGCCCAAATATATATATGGGGGATTTCATGTCAAGTGCACCAACTTTTGAAACCGATATCTTCCGATCGGGATGAAATTTGCACCAAGGTTAGTCCTATTGGATAGTAGTTTAGCCACAATTTTTCAACAAGATCGGTCCAGATCTCTCTGAGTTTGCGGGGATCAAAATTTGACATTTTGGCCGAACAGGTGTTTTTTCTCATCCATGTAACTTATTACCTATTGTTCTTAGAAAATTTTCTCCCAAAGAGTTTAGATAGCTATTTCTTCAATATTTCGGAAAAAAAATACTTTAAAAAAAAAAAAAATTTGTAGACTTTTTTTTTTTGCTAAATTAAAGCATTTTTTTCCTTTTTTTTCAGAAAGGGCATTTTTTTTTTTTTTTCATAAGAAAGCTTAGGATTTTTCCTTTAAGAGCTTTTTGGTCGCTTAGTGGGATGGGAGTGGGATATCTATCAAAATAAATGTTTTGTAACTCAAGACTACGGTTTTTCAATTTTTCACAAATGCACTATTTTGAATTTTAAAACCTTACAAATAAAACTTGTACTGAGAAACTAGACAAACTAAACTTTCCGAAGGTATATAATATACCTAACTAAAATTTTATACCCTCGATACTGTAATAACCAGAATATGTTAACCTCAGGAAAAAAATCGCTTTTTTTCTATAGAAATGTTGAAAAATTATTATTTTTTATTTATTTTTAACAATAATTAAATTAATATATAATAATAATAATATTAAAAATAAAAATATAAATAATTTAATAAAATTTAATCTTAATTACATTAGATCCATTTATATCATAACTATTTTTATACTTAATTTATTGTAGCTGATGAAGTATTTAAGTCTTGTAAATTTTTAAATACCCAGTCTTTCATCCAGCTTTTGTGTCGCCTTTATTTACTGCGTTTTTTTGTCAATCCTTTCTTGGCGTTACTAGGTTCAGCTGTTGATTTCGCTGCTGGTTTATTTATTGTGTTTGGAAAGAAATCGCATTGAATAGAGGCAGAAAACTTGATTCAACTTGAGTCTTCCGTCGACAAGCGGTATAAAAGCATGGTATTGAGCGGTGCCACCGATTGTTACCGCAGCATCGAATCTGCTCTTCAGAGTTTTCAATGTTTCCTGATGATCCTCTTTGCTACTAAAAACTATTTTAGTTTATTTACAATAACTCTTTGCCCATTGGAATAAAGCAGTCACATCTAAGATGCGATCTTGATGAGAGCACTGGAGGCTATACTTCGCTGCATTTCTTTTAAGGTTTGCTCCAATACCATCACATGCCCCTTTACCATGAGCAGTAGGATGAAAATGCCACTCAGCTGGCATTCCAAAATCTTTTTCATGGGCCATAAGATTTGCCAAGCTACTTTTGTTTTTAAAATGTTGACGAGCTCCGTCCGAAACGTAGAAGGTATACTACTTTACTGTAAATTTAGATTTTAGAAATTTTAGTATGCTCTTCTGGTACTCATAAACTGCAACCGTATCATGTTTTAAATCGTCGGATATGATTGCCATACTTTTGTGTTCCTGGTTTTCATCTTTCTGTGAATATAGTTGATTGGTCGTTATTGAAGTGGAATGCTTGTATGGCATCCTGAAGAACATATTTATAGTTTTCTGCGAAATCATATGAAATAACGAATTCAACAGACTTCAAATGTATCTTCAAATCCTTGAAGAATGACCATTGCTCCTTGACTAAAAAGTCATGGTTTCTCAAGTTTAGCAATCCTGTACACATTTCTTCCACAAAATCATCCACATTTAAAATGATTGTTTTCAATGTGCATCTGTCAGTCTGAATCCAAGAATCAAATTTGACCTCCTCTATATATTCTCGATCTAAAGAGTTGCTTAAATTTTCTTTGATGAATGTGGTTTTCGGGCAATTGATACATTCACATAAGTGGCAAGAAATTGTTGGATTAGGACGCATAGTCAATTTAAGGCAATCTCGGTAATCGTGTAAATCTTCTGCCGAATCATCTGTTAAATACTTTAAGTTGATTTCCTTCAACATCAGTTTTACATTTTCATTTATTTTGATAAATATCCCACTCCCATCCCACTAAGCGACCAAAATGCTCTTAAAGGAAAAATCCTAAGCTTTCTTATGAAAAAAAAAGAATGCCCTTTTTGAAATAAAAGGCAAAAAATGCTTTAATTTAGCAAAAAAAAAAGTTTAAAAAAAATTTTTTTTTTTAAGTATTTTTTTCCGAAATATTGAAGAAATAGCTATCTAAACTATTTGGGAGAAAATTTTCTAAGAACAATAGGTAATAAGTTACATGGATGAGAAAAAACTCCTCTAACTCAGAGAGATCTGGACCGATCTTATTGAAAAATTGTGTCTAAACTACTATCCAATAGGACTAACCTTCCGATCGGAAGACATCGGTTGCAAAAGTTGGTGCACTTGACATGAAACCCCCCATATATATATATATATATATATATATGATAATCTACACCTTACTGCAATTTTAGTCTGTCTGATAGGGGTTAGTTATATGGGAACAAGATCTGAACATGAACATTCAATAGCATTCGTTATATGATAGATAAAAGCTTATATACCAAATTTCAGAAAAACATATTCATATATGCGACCCGTAGTTTTATTACAAAATTTACGTGGACATCTATGCAATATCTTTGTTTTGGTCATACCCTATACCTGATGTTTGTAACTACGTTTAATTATACCAATTGTCTCAGAATTATATTCTGAGTCGATTTAACGATGTCCGTCTGTCCGTCTGATTGCCTGTCTGTCTTTTTGTGTGAACTTTAATCAAACTACAGGTCGCAAATATAAATATTCATATTTTGATAAAACTTTGTACTTCCGCTCTTGTCGCGCATATAACGATCGCTATTGAAACTGATGAAATTCAGTGCGTTTTTAGACTTAGTAACTAATAAACATTTAAACACCGAACTTTTACATTTTCAGTTTAATCCAAAGTTTATTAGGTTAATAAAACACTTTAATTTAATTTTGTTTCTTTATTTAGATGGATTCTCTACCATGTACAAAATTAAACTGAACTATTCATTTTTTCATTACGTTCCTTGTACCTACAGTTTACAATCTTTTCTTTCAAAATTGCCACAGTTCGGCCTTCCTGACCTAAAATCGTCCCTATTTTACTTTTGACATCCTGCGAGAGATGTCGAAACCATGGCTTACTTGAAACCAATTCACATCCCTCAAAACGTATCTATCATTTGAATGTATCTTAACAATCTTATATGGACCCTTGAACTTTGGCCTGACCTTTCTTCAAACACCATGTTCACTAACAAAATACTTCACCAATACATAATTCCCTACCCTCTACGTCCTTTCAATACGACTTCGATCCTTTAACATATTGCTGTCAAGAAACACTTAACCATTTGTTCCGATGCACATTCACGCACATGATGTAAGTCCCACTCCGATTCACTTTCATTCGTTTCATCTAGTCTTTCTCTCAAGAAATCAATCACATTACCCTTCCGTTCAATACCAAAAAGCAACTTGCCCCGAGTAGTGCCCATACTCCTATGAACAGTGTTATTCATTGTAAACTCTATTTTTGGCAAAATTTTATCTAAATTATAGTAATTGCCCCCATAGGTGCCAAATTTCGGTTGACCCTCTCCACCTGCCTGTCTTTGGCGAACTCGTAGCAAATTTCACATGATCAACGTTATTAACCTTCAAAAAATACCTAAAAAAGCTGAGATAAAAGCACTAAACTCTAATCCTATAATCGACGGGCTACAATAATAATTGGTAGAGACGGATAGAGTAAAAACACTTCGAAAAGTCATCAATTTAGAGTAAAACTTACTTCTTCATAGTGCTCTTTAACTTAACTAGTCCAAAATGATCTATTTATATTTTTCGAATGGAAATATTCCTTTAGATATATTATGCATCAAACGTAAAGGCTTGCTACTCTTCGAAGAAAAAGCAGTGCACTTAAGGCAGTTATCAGTATGAATTCCAACCTTGTCTCACAACTTCGGAAACCAATATGATTTCATTATAGCATCTGAAACCTTTCACGTCCCAAATGGCCCATGTCATCATGATAAATTCGTAAAATATTATCTTCCATGCCACTAGGTACATTAAACGATATTCAATCACCAACATTTCTGTAAACAAGCCGTTTTCATTCCATAAAAACTACTCTCCTGTTTCTCCAACAAAGACCGAATTTTGTTTATATTCTCATCCTTATACTGGCATATGGACAAATTTTTTTCAAACGTGTTCTCCTCTAATACCAAGATTTTCGTATTCCTTCTGAAACCATCCACACGCTGCATCCGTTCACCCTTACATTGTTCTAAAATGTAGTCAAAGTTCTGTAATTCCAGAGCCCATCTGGCTATGCTAGGATTAACTTTCTTTTTGTTCAGTGTCAATGTCAAAGAATTATAATCTGTAAAAATTCTGAACTTTAAACCCTGCAAATATACCCTGAACTTACGAGGAGCATAAGTGATGGTAAGTGTCCCGAGTTCAAAGCTGTAATTCACTTGTCCTTTTGGAAAATATAGGATGGAATTTCACATAATTTTTCCTCTGAAACAATATCATACAAAAACCATTCCTGCTTGCATCACAGTCTCATCAAGGGGAGCATATATAGAAAGTTTAGGCACTTCCACCAACTTTGTCTTTAACAGTTCAAAACATCCATGTGCCTCCTCACCAAATTTAAAATTTGCATCCTTTCTAATTGAGTTATAAAGTAGTCTAGTAAAAAAGTGAAAAATCTTTCACATATCTCCCCAAATCGGAACACAACCAACGAAAACTTTGATCTTTCCATTAAGTGGAACTGGAAAATGAACTACGGTATCCATATTCTCCTCATCCGGACGAATACCGAAATTTGAAATCGTATAGCCCAAATATTTATTCTCCGACTCCATGAATCTGCATTTGTCCAATCTAAGTTCCAATTTATTCTTAACCAACATTTAGAAAACTATTTTCATATTAATTATATGCTCCTCCACATCAAGATAATGATCTTTATTTGAACAAGGTTTAAGATTTTTTCAGAGAACTAGCATGGATTTCCCGTCCCATTCACGACAGTTTCGCGGTTGCATCACTACTCCCCGAGTCCAGTCTTCTGATGTCATTTTAAAAAAGGGGTTAGTGCATTACTTAGTACTAAGCCTGGGACCTATGGCCAGTAGCATCCCTGTGCACTACTACTAAAATATCTGGGAACTATTGCCGTTACAAACCAGTAGTATCCCCGCTCACTACTACCAGCTGCGTTTTTACCATCACTGTATGTGGCTTCTAGCGAAGCTATTACAGACTTGCACTAGCTATCCGTACACGGTGGCAGGTCGAACCCAACTCTAGTTGTAGTAGAAGGAACCTTCATATAAATGGTCTGCTGTTGACAGTGAAATAGAATTAATTATCTTGCTTGGGTGAGAGTTGGATTCTAACTAATACATTTAACTTCCCGAAAGCAACTGAAGTTGTAGTAGAATATGCTTTCATTTAAATGGTCTGCTACTAACATAGAAAGAGAATTATTCGTATCGTGTATGAGTGAGAGTTGGATTCTAACTAATACATCTAACTTCTCGAAACCAACTGATGTTGTAGTAGAATATGCTTTCATTTAAATGGTCTTCTACTAACATAGAAAGAGAATTACTCGTGTCATGTATGAGTGAGAGTTGGATACTAACTAATATATCTAACTAATACCGGATTATGGTGTGGATAATTATGGAGAGGCTAAGAGACTAATACAGTTTAATGTGAAAGGTGTGTGTGCGTCGAACTCTACCTAGGTTCTCTTATACTGAACTCTTATACATTCTACTCTTAAATTAACCAGATAAAACTAGATTTTAAATTCAATAATAATTAACAAATGATAATTTCATTGCAAATTAAGGTTTTGTGTAATCTTACAATTCACGATATTATACTGATATAAATAAAATAATCAATTCCTCTCAATTCATTATATATAAATCAATTCAGTTTACCCATTAATAAATTATGTAACGAAACTTCGAATCAAATCACTAAAAACCTGATTAACAAATCGCTGAAACGTCAGACCGAATGACATAATAACCCATGTGTGTCACAAACGGTGTATATTTAGCTGAACCTAACATGATAAAACACGCTCTTGAGGTTCAGTAAACAAAAAATTGACGTATTGGCCAAACTATCGAGTAGCTCATCGATAAGCTCATCAAATTCCTATAATCAGCATACAAGCGAAAATCTCCTGACTCTTTTCTTACTAATACTATAGTAAAAGCATACTCAGAACTGGCCTAATAATCCCCTTTGACAAAATATCATCCAAAATATCGTCTAATTTCTCAGGTCTAAAAATAATGGATTCTCAGTAGTCAGTGTTTCGGGACGCTCACAATTTTTATACAAATTCTTAAAACTTCAGCAAATTTTCGCTTATCCTTATGATTAATATTAATATTTGATATCTGTACACATTCCTTATTACTAACATCAGTTGCCATCAATTCCAGCTCTTCTTTGCAACTATTTTCACCCTCATAACTATCATATTATTCGTATATGAATTATGTCTCTTTGGAACACTACAATAAATGGCATTATTTAAACTTGTTGGTGAGATTCCTGATACATATATGGCAAATTAAGGTGTTTATTTAGGAATCTTGAAAAGCAAGTCCAATTAGCATTTGCAAATTCGTAGTTTAAAGTTGTTGTGTTATGATATGAAAAGATCACTAGTAGACACGTGCGTATGCTCACTAGGATATGCAATATCAATATTATAGGAATCCAACTTTTCGTGCAAGATGTTTCCCCAACAGTTTGCTCTTAAGCAACGCCATGACTGGTGTCTGCAATTACAATCATCAGCCAATAAATACTTGCAACCGCTTTGTAAATATCAGAAGCAAATAATCTTTTTCTTACACCATCACTGCCTGCTAAACTACCAAGAAAATTGCATGAGTAAATACGCATAGAATCAGAATTAGTAAAAAGTTTAATGCTTATATTCTCAATAATGTTAGTTAGTGTTAACAATAGGTAGTAATTGATGTTTTATATATTTTTGTAATAAAATTATCTATACCACCCCCTTTAGAATTTGTTCTGGTTTCTCTATATATATGCAATTCATTATTCCCTATAGAGATAAGCGATAAGCAATAAAATAATCAATTATTTTCAATTCATTATAAATAAATCAATTCAGTTTACCTATTAATAAATTATGTAACGAAACTTCGTTACACCTCCCTCTTCTTTTTTTTTTATGGAACTGAAGATTCGATTGCAGTATCATTTCTAGGCTTTGGGAAGATGAGCTTTTCCTCCCCGATGACTATCCAAACATTCAAGGAGCATCGTATGTATACTCATGCTGTACCCATCGGAGTATTTTTTGCGCCTATAGTTGCACCTCGTAGATCTACCTCTTTGTCAATTTCCAGTTCTTTAATTTTAACTTGATATTTTAACTTTCTCCGTAGGTATTGCTAGTTCTATGACTTTTCTGCACCTGCGATTCTCACGGTCCATAGCACTCTTAAACCGTACACAGCTTAATTCAAATTTACTACTGTCTATCTTCTGTATGGTATGCTTTTAAATCTTTCAAGTGTGCCGTGCCTCTTCATTTTTGTCCTTCTGAGTCGAATAACGGGATAATTACTGGGGATATAAATGCAGCAACCAAATATGGACCCTCGAAACGAGGTGCTAGTTTAGCGGCAAAGTGATCGACAGCTTTTGACAAAACGCGTTTTCTGACCCATTCACGGCGTCTAAGGTTGTAATGCGTTGCTTGTGGCAGTCTGGAGATTTGAACGGACTATTTTGAAAACTTCTTGTATATTTCGTGATTTATCATCTGGGTTTTAAGCTATATCTGTATCTTCCGATTGGGTTTTGTAGTTGAACAAGGTATTGGGTCGACGAAGTTCCCTACCTTACGTTAGATATGCCGAAGAGTATTTAGTTGAACCCTGTTTGCTGGTATTTATGGCTAACATCAATTTCGGTAAATGTTCATCCCACTTTCTTTGGTTCTCGTGAGTTTACTGAGCTATCGTTGTTTTTATAGTTCTGTTAGTCCTCCCTGTAGGGTTTTCATGCGGAGAATAAGGAGCTGTGTAATGCTGTTTTACTCCCAAAGATTTAACAAATTTTTGGAACTCGCGGCTCGTGAATTGAGTTCCTTAATCGGTCTGAAGGATATTAGATACACCGAAACGTGCCAGTATCCTTTCCCGGAAAGTCTTAATGAATGTTTTTGTAGTAGCCTGTCTAGCAGCTACGAATTCTGACCATTTGCTGAATTTATCGTGGAAAACTATTAATGTAGTGTTGCCGTGTACTGAGCGCGGTAAAGGACCAACAAAATCAGCGTATAGTATATGCCATCATAAGGAAACTTGTGTTGTAAACATTTTTCCTGCTGAAGCTTGCTGAAGGGGTTTGAAACATTGACAAGTAACACATTTCCTAACATGTTTTGTAATATCCCGAAAAATACCTGGCCAATAGTAGAGTTTCGTCACTCGTGCAATAGTTTTATTAATTACCAGGTATCCAGCTGTAACACTATCATGACACTCGTTTAGAACCCGGCTCTTACCTGATTTCGGAACCACCAATTTCCACGGGACGGGTTCTTCATCATTGTAAGTGGACGAATCAAAGATATGACGTCGAAGGTTTCCTTGGTCATGGAGGGCCTGCAGGATAGGTATGGTTTTGTCATCAGTGTGGAGAGGTGATCTGGAAAGGAAATCTGCAATAACATTTAATTTACCTTTGCAGTATCGGACCTCGTAATCAAACTGTGTCATTTCTAAAGCCCAGCGTGCGATTTTTCCTGAGGGTGATAGTATTGAATTCAGCCAGTTCAATGATAGGTGATCGGCTACGATTACAAAATGATATTCTTCGATATAATGTCGCATTATCCCAATTCTCCATATAATTGCCAGCATTCTTTTTCAGTAACCGTGTAATTGCGATCTGGTGCCGAAAGGGTTCGGCAGACATAAGGAATTGCCTTTTCTCCGTCCTCGGATTCTTGAGTCAGAACAACGCCCAGTCCAACATCACTAGCATCTGTCCGTAATATAAAAGTTCGATTAAAATCAGGACATGTAAGAGTTGGTGCCTCAATTAATTTCCGTTTGACTTCTTCGAACGCCAGCTGTTGTTGCGCTCCCCACTCCCACCATTGGTTTCTATTCAACAGCTTATTTAGCGGGCCGGTTAATGTAGAGAAATTTGCTACAAATCGCCGATACCATGCTGCGGTGTTCAGAAATTATCTCAACTGTTTGAGTGTACTTGGTTCGGTAAAGCTTGTATTGCGTTCACCTTTTCAGGGTCCGTATGCATACCCTTTTCGCTGATAACGTGACCCAAATATCTGATCTGTTTTTCTGTTTGCAAATGAGCACTTGTCATAGTTGATACGTAGGTTAGCTGCAACGAGACGATCAAAGACTATTTTTAGATTACGTAAGTGTTCCGCCAGCGTACGCCCCAGGACAATGATGTCATCAAGATATGCAAATGCGAATGAATCTAATTCAGGGCCAATGAACGTATCAAGTGCCCTCTGAAATGTGGAACTGGAACTGTAAAAGCCGTATAAAGTTTGCTTTCAGCATTCATTGGAATCTGCCAGTATCCGTTTCGAGCATCGATGGTGCTAAATAACTGCTGTTTCGTAGTTTTTCCAGTATTGGATTAATTTGTGAGATAGGGTATGCATCGCGAATTTAATTCTCATTAGTTTGCCTAAAATCCACACATAGTCGCCATTCGTTGTTCTTTTTACGAGCCAGTACGATAGGAGAACTATAAAGACTCTTTGATGGTTCTATCATTCATTCTTTGAGTAATTCATCAATTTGATCGTCAATTACCTTTTGCATTGCTGGATTGTGGGGATAGTACAGTTGTCTTAAAGCTCGGGTGTGCTTCATATTAATCACGTGTCACATTTGAGCCTGAAATAGAATCAAAGCGAGGGAGTTCATTACTCAAGAAATTTTGTACCTGATGGTATACGAGAGTATCGTTTGGGTTAACACTTGTCTATGTCACCTGTAGCGAACTAATTTGATTAGTTCCTATGTGATGGGGAGGTAATTCTTGAAACTTGTTTTTTCTCGTGGAACGATTCGGAGCTCACAGCCAGTTTGATGTAAGAAATTCATTCCGATTATAATCGGATCCAAACTTGTCCTCAAGACCAAAAACCTGTGGTTATATACTGAACCGTTCAGCCGAAACTGGATATATCCCGACCCCTCCACATTTACGGTTGATTGATCAGCTAAGTGTAGACTACTGAATTTAGCTGCAACCATAGGTATATGCATCTCTTTAGAGGTTCTCTTCTCCTTCCCTTACCGAAGGACCTCCACGTGAGTTTCCTGCAATTTTTCTGCAACAATCAATCGTCTTCACGCCTCTTTTACCACATTCCAAGCAAAATAAAACTATAGGTTTAGAACAAATAGCACGATGATGACCTCCTTCTCCGCAACGATAGCATAGGTAATTCTTATTGGGGTTGGCGACTGTAGTTTGTATACGTCGGACTATTTTCTTCTGTGAAAACTCCTCCGACCGCAGATTTTCATATTCTTGCGCTAATACAATTAACTCCCGCAACTGATTAAATTCACGTCTTTTTGATGTAGATCTTGTATTCCGCTCTACAGTTTCTGAAAATTCGCTCCAATTGTTCAGCAGTAGATATTTCTGTCCAACGCATCAATGATTGTAAGGCAGTAACGTAGTCGACAAAATTTTCATCTGCGTGTTGTAGTCGATTTCTGATTTCGTCCTCCAAATTCTCGAAAAATCGTACTGGTAAAAATAAAAGTTTGAAATCGTCAACAAAATTGTTATAAGACTTCCAGTTTTGTTTGTTATTACGGTACCATGATAACGCGGACCCTTTGAAAAGTTCAGGCATATAATTCAACAATGCATTTAACGATATATTGTAACACGTGGCCAACTCTTCGATTCGTTATGGAAAACCCAAAAGATCCTTACCACCGTAGTATTTAACATCCCATTTCCGCACTATATCACACACTTCGGATACATTTGTTGTATTGGTTTCATGCGTCAGTTGTAATGGAGAAGAGTCGGGAGTCTTGTTAATTCGGAACTTTTAATTCTTACCTGTTTCGTAACCTAATCTCATTATTTATGTAAAGTTTGTGACGGCCGTTTATTTTGGTGACGACTGTACTTAACAAAATATGTACAAGTCACATTAAGCGAAACGTTATTTATTTTGCAATGTACAATTTTTGCAAGAATCCCGTTTCGTCAGTACGAGATTTGTATGTATGTTTGTTTTGTGTTTTTGTGCTGTACCATTTAATAAACAACACCTTATATGGTTAATGTCGTTTGCCAATTTTTTTGTTGCAAGAAAAAAAAATTCTATTTTTAAACAGTTTATTCATGTGTGAAGCTTTTCCTCGTTCTCATTCCCACCCATGTTGTCAGCCATTATCATTGGCTTACCTTGTTCCCCTCATCGTTAGATGTAGTATTTTTTTACATAGGGAATTTAATGAATGTATGAGTATTGGTTAACATATTAATGAATATGAATTTTCTCAAGGAATGGTTGCCAATTTTTTTTTTTACAGGTTTTTATATTGAGATAAATGAATGAATGAGGATAGGTTGGGTAGAAAGAATAAAATTTTGATTGGGGAGTTGAAATGTGATTTTTGATAGAAAAGGTTGAGGAAAAAACCTCCTAAAATTAAATTAAATATGTAGTTTTAAGAAACGTAAAGTTATGGTGAAGTTAAAATTAAAACTTATCATATAATTCTTAAATTAAGTTTCGTGGAGTGTTGAATGTAATCGATTAATTGGTGAAAATAAAACAATTAAACAAAATTTATAATTATTTTTTTAAAATACTCTACTTAATTTATAAGACTCATTTAATAAAAAAAAAAAAAAATATACTATATGTGACCTGCTCCACGAAAAGGGACCTCTGCGCCGAAAAGAAGTTATTGAGAAAAACGCGTTTAAAAAAAGCGCTTCGTTTTTCCGTGTTTTGCGCATGGTTATGCAACTCTTCCTTCAACCTGATTATCTGGCGATGTATTTCGACTCTCTGGTACTTTGTACGATGTTCACTATGCAGCGTTGCCTCTATGAAAAATAATTCGCCAGATAGATACTTTGGACTTTTAAAGACAAGTACGCCATCAGTAATATTGATATTTACGAAGATATCAAGAACTGCGTGACTGCCTCTTCTCCCTCCGGCTGTAATAAACCAGTGACAATGGAAAACGTCACATGGTATGATTGGGTTGAATATTTCAAGAAGTTTTTCAAGCCATTAGTTGGAATTACGACCTTTCACCATTAACCATTAGTAAGGATAGCGTGGAAGCGAACTTATTCGCAGATAGCCAGGATACAATAAAATTTGAGCTACGTATCTGCACCGATGATTTATCCTATCCTAACGTTATTACAAAAATATAAGAGAGCTTGTTTTCGATAAGAAAAAGTGCGATGATGTGGCTCCGAAGCCACAAAAACCGATGAAGAAGAAGTCAGCGAAATCCGAAGAATTTAGATCAACCGAAAACAAGGCAGTCACCAAAAAAAAAATAAGAACAAAAAAACCTGACTGAAAATAAGACTGAGAAAACAAGAAGACAGCTGCAGAAAAAGCTCAAGCTGATGTGAAAACCAGAAACAAAGACGGAGATAAACAATCTATAAAGAAACGTGTTATAATGGTGAATAAATCGGAGATGAAAATAACAAAAAAAAAAAAAAAAAAACTGGAAGAACTTCCTAAAAAAAAAATCAGACAAAGGTGAAAAGCAGCAAAATTTTGGTCCTTTGATATTGAACTTTTTTTAAATTTCAAATATTATATATATTATCTGTTTATATCACATTTTTAAATTTTTTCATTAATTATGTTCATCTTTACAGGTGATTTGTAAAAAAACTAAAAGACATAGAAACTTGCGGTTTGCGGCATTTGAAAGAGCGTTTTTTTCCTATAAGAATCACTCAAAAAGTAAAAAAAAAAATTTTCGGTGCAGAGGTCCCTTTTCGTAAACATTACATTTAATACTTACATTTACGTAACTAACATTTTTAGTATTTTACAGGAGAAGCAAAAAACGTTATAAATTAAAGACTACTTAATGCTAAATATCCAAATTGTAGATTGAAGCTTAGAAAACAAAGACGGATTTGTTTATGAAAACCAAATTAATGGGAACAAATTAGTTTTTAAGAAATGTTAGTTGCGGCCTTTTGCACTCTATTTTTCTGAAACCAAAAAGCCGTAACAACAAGAAAAAAATTGTGCATAAAACAAAACAAATGGTTAAAATAACAAAATGTGCTTTTAGGCCGTAACTAAAAAAGTTTTTAACAAGTTATGTCATTTTGTATCTATTTATTGTAAGTATTTTAACACAAAATACAAAATTGCTTATAACTTTTAAAAAAATTCGGGAAGAAATTATTTAGTTAATAAATTTAATTTGAGAAAATAAAATAAAATTAAACTGATACAGAAAAACAAAATAATTCATTTGAAAACAACAAAACCTGCATCACAAATAGCAAATTAGAATAGGTTTAAGATGTAACGGGTATATTATCATAAAAGCTGTGGCAGTCAGCCGGAAGTAAAAATTTAAGTTCCCGAAGGTGTTCCCATTTCTTTTTGGATATTGGTATTCTTTCGATATGTAACTGTGAAGGTTCGATGTCCTTAAATTTTTGTTGCGTACGTTGTGGCAAAACGTTATAATCGTCGTTGATATTTGTTTTATAATAAATTATTTCAGATGGATCATATCCCAAGGCACGGATCACTTGGCTCTCCGGATTTTTTGCCTGTAATGAAGATACTGAGTTTTTTATACATAATTTATACATGTGTGTTAACTTTTACCTGGTCGAATAGATACGTAGCGCTTAGGAATATTTTCATAGTCAAGGAAATACTTGTAATCAACATGATGCACTTTTAGAGGAAAGGGGTTCTTTCGAGACTCTCTAATCAAGCCAGACAGCTCAGATGGTAAATTTATTTGTCTTTTGTTGATTTTTCTTTGAATGAGGGAGTGGGTCGAATCACACTACATTTGTGTATGTCCCACTATTAAATATTTATGTTCTACCGTTATGTTTTCTTGAACACATAAAGATAATATTGCGTTAGAGAGAATTACATTTCGGTTCTGGTAGGAACAACCATCGGAATATATAGTTATGTGATGAATATTTGGTGACTTCTTAATGGCATTTTTTCTGTATTTTATTATACATGTAGCAAAGGTAGAAGCAACAAGGGTACCATCTGTTTCGTCCCAGACAAAATTGTCAGATTCATGTGAAATGACGTTATAAATTGTGAAATTGTGCACTTGCAATTTCATTTTATAGTACGTGGCATTTGCATTTGTCTGTGGAATCAATTTCACTGCCTGCATGTCAATGCATAAAAACAAGTTTAATCCTGAATTGGCGTTTTTCATGTCATTTAACTTTTCATTTCTCATGTCTTCGATTCGTATGATGTGCAGGTGTCGCACATATCATTTTTTGGCTTAAATATACAACAGTTTTGTTTTTTTAATACTGCCATAAATGTTGGAAAAGATACATGAACTACTTCATTAGTCTCGCAGTCTTTAGAATAAACTTCCTTGACATGTTTGTAGCTTTTAAAATCGGACTGAAAGTACAGTTTCTTCGTATATTGTCTTCGGTAGTGTGATTCAAGCTTAGGAATGTCATGCAACCATTTTTCCAGAAAATTTAAACGTTTTTGAAATAAGACTCCTTCATTAGTAAATGCTTTACGTTTTGATGTTATTTTGTTTTGTTCTTCTGGCGAAATATTGGTGCCATGGGAGTCATTGAAATTTACCCAATTCCGCACCATTTTCTCATTTATTCCAAGCGTAGATAAAAACATATGAAAACACACTTGAACACGTTTAGAATGATGTTTTAAATAGTAACGTTTCGTAATTGATCTTTTAGAGTTTTCAACACCAATTCGCTTTACGTTTGCGCGTTCAACAAAATTAACGACATAAATTTTTTTTTTGATCCCATGACATTTTCCAGAACCCATTAAATATTTCCTTACGAATTTCTTCGGAAAATGTAGAACAATTCCGTACAGCACTTTTCTCACAGAATTTTGAAGTACATCCAGCTTTAAGTTCTCTTGGAGCTTTTTCACTAATAATGCCTTTCGTTAGTCCCATGTATTTTTTTCCTTTCAATCGGTTTATTATATTTCCAGATCTTTTATTACTTTTTTTAAGTTTTTCATTACAATTATTTTCACTATTAGTACTCATTTTATTTATTTTGTTTTATTCCCGGAATAACGGCAGTAACACAATAACACAATTTGAAAAAGAATGAAAGATAATGAAAAAAAAAATTTAATTACGGATAACCCAATGTGTCACATTGAAAAAGAATCTAAGAGAATGAAAAAAGTGTAGTTACGGCTTTTTGGTTTATGAAATTGTTGAAGTTGCAGTTACGGCCTTTTGATTTTCGCCCATAAAGTCGTTATTTTTGGACGTATGCATGAAAAATTTACTGTGTACATGTGTTTCGATTAAGTACGTCATAATCAATCAAAAAGTCAATTTTGATTTTTTTGTTAGTTACGGCCTTTTGCATTTTAGGTGACGATATATTAATTAGCTGAAATAGATAAAACCACAAAATATTGGGTACCTGTTTGATAAAACAAAATTAAGGAATTAAATTAAAGTTCACCTCATAAACCAATCAAGCCTATACAACAAAGTCGCATAAATAGTTCTTTATTGTTTTCTTCTATCTCCATACAAACATTTTGTATTGAAATCAGCAACAATATCATTATTAATGCAGCTATGGCCAATTTTTTTCAATGGCATATTGCGAGACACAACCACGGCGTCTGGCGGCAGCAGCTTCATCTGTACCTCAACACCTACTACCATATGGCGGTAATGTTAGCTTTATCATTAAAAAAAAAAAAACTTTCTACAAATATTAGGAAAATTTGTCTATATATAAATTTAAACTAAAAAAAAATTTTTCTACATTAATAAATTTTCCTAGATATAAAAATTAGACTAAAAAATTTTCTAAATTAAAAATGTTTTAAATTACGAATTTGCTGAAATTAAAATGGTGTAAAATTTAAAATTAGAGCTAAAAATTTTCTAAATTTAGATTAAAACTAAATTGAAAAGTCTTTAAATATAAAATCCAACAAAAAAAATTTTTTTCGTATATTACGAAATGTTTCTAATTATAAAATTAAGCTAAAAATTTTACTACGTTAAGAAATTTTATGAATTTAAGCTAAATAGAAATAAATTTTGCTAAAAATTAATTTTCCTACATAAATAAATATTTCTACTTATAAATTAAAATTTTTTTTAGATGTAACATTTTCTAAAAGTAAAAATTTTTTCTAATAATTATATATTGTTAAATTTAAAAATTTACATAAAATGAATTGGGCTAAAATAAAAATTATGGCAAATATAAATTGTGCTAAAAATTAAATAGTGCTAAAATTCAAATTTTGTTAAAACTAAAAATTTCATAAATTGAAGTAATTTTCTTAAATATGCATAAAATTAAGCTAAATTTAAAAATTCTCCCCAAATTAAAATTATGGTATACTTTAAAATTTTTCTAAAATTAACATTTTCCAAAATTAAAATTTCCCTAAAATCAAATTTTGCTAAACTTAATTTAAAAATTAAAGCCTTAAAATTAAGGTTAAATAAACTTTATATATAACCCAATTTAGGAAACCAAACCCAACCAAATTTTTCTTAATTATTGTGAGTTACCTCCAATTAAGATGGAGTCGAGGTAAGATGGTAGAGAGGGCAAAAGGGGCAGAACACCTTGTCCCCAATCCCAAGGTAAGTATGGCCATCCATCCAGCTGCAATAGTTTTTTTTTGACAGTTTTTAAAATCGCACGTGAAATCTGTAGTGCGGTTTCCCTGGGCCTGAGCAAGACCCCATCCATCCGGCGAGCTAGGCTCCACGCCAGCACGTGCGACCAGCAAAGGCTCGGGGAAACAGGAAGCGGAAATTCCACCACCGCCGCACCATTACAAGTTGATGTTCAACAGGAATCGTTTCTTGTTCAAGATAACTTCTTAATCGGGCTCTCATTTCATCTACACTGCCATCATCCTTGAGACCTAGATCCTTTAAACAAGTACTTAAGGCATTCTTTTTCATTAAACTAATGAAGGCACGACACATATTTTCACTTTTCCGGTAGAATATATATATTTTTTTATAACGTTAGTATTTCAGACTCTCCTTTTTTTAAGTTTTAAGGTCTTAACGTTTAAAGTCCCTGCTCGGGCGCCATTTATAATAATAATTGCCAGGATATGCTCGTCGAAGCCAGGATTAACAAAAGCGATTTTAGTTTTTTTTCTTTTAATATCAAGATAATGATCTTTATTTGAACAAAATCTCGGTCACGATCGTTTCGCGGTTGCATCACTGCTCCCTGAGTCCAGTCTTCTGATGTCATTTTAAAAAATGGGGTTAGTGTATTAGTTAGTACTAAGCCTGGGACCTATGGCCAGTAGTATCCCTGTGCACTACTACTACAATGTCTGGGAACTATGGCTATTACAAACAAGTAGTAACCCCGCTACCTTATGATTAATATTGGGAACTCACTACTACCAGCTGCGTTTTTACCAACACTGTATGTGGCTACTACCGAAGCTATTACAGACTTGCATTAGCTGCCCGCACACGGTGACAGGTCGAACCCAACTGAAGTTGTAGTAGAATGAACCTTCATATAAATGGTCTGCTGTTAACAATGAAAGAGAATTAATTATCGTGTATGGGTGAGAGTTGGATTCTAACTAATACATCTAACTTCTCGAAACCAACTGATGTTGTATGAGTGAGAGTTGGATTCTAACTAATACATCTAACTTCTCGAAACCAACTGATGTTTTAGTAGAATATGCTTTCATTTAAATGGTCTTCTACTAACATAGAGTGAGTGAGTGAGAGTTGGATACTAACTAATATATCTAACTAATACCGGATTATGGTGTGGATAATTATGGAGAGGCTAAGAGACTAATACAGTTTAATGTGAAAGGTGTGTGTGCGTCGAACTCTACCTAGGTTCTCTTATACTGAACTCTTATACATTCTACTCTTAAATTAACCAGATAAAACTAGATTTTAAATTCAATAATAATTAACAAATGATAATTTCATTGCAAATTAAGGTTTTGTGTAATCTTACAATTCACGATATTATACTGATATAAATAAAATAATCAATTCCTCTCAATTCATTATATATAAATCAATTCAGTTTACCCATTAATAAATTATGTAACGAAACTTCGAATCAAATCACTAAAAACCTGATTAACAAATCGCTGAAACGTCAGACCGAATGACATAATAACCCATGTGTGTCACAAACGGTGTATATTTAGCTGAACCTAACATGATAAAACACGCTCTTGAGGTTCAGTAAACAAAAAATTGACGTATTGGCCAAACTATCGAGTAGCTCATCGATAAGCTCATCAAATTCCTATAATCAGCATACAAGCGAAAATCTCCTGACTCTTTTCTTACTAATACTATAGTAAAAGCATACTCAGAACTGGCCTAATAATCCCCTTTGACAAAATATCATCCAAAATATCGTCTAATTTCTCAGGTCTAAAAATAATGGATTCTCAGTAGTCAGTGTTTCGGGACGCTCACAATTTTTATACAAATTCTTAAAACTTCAGCAAATTTTCGCTTATCCTTATGATTAATATTAATATTTGATATCTGTACACATTCCTTATTACTAACATCAGTTGCCATCAATTCCAGCTCTTCTTTGCAACTATTTTCACCCTCATAACTATCATATTATTCGTATATGAATTATGTCTCTTTGGAACACTACAATAAATGGCATTATTTAAACTTGTTGGTGAGATTCCTGATACATATATGGCAAATTAAGGTGTTTATTTAGGAATCTTGAAAAGCAAGTCCAATTAGCATTTGCAAATTCGTAGTTTAAAGTTGTTGTGTTATGATATGAAAAGGTCACTAGTAGACACGTGCGTATGCTCACTAGGATATGCAATATCAATATTATAGGAATCCAACTTTTCGTGCAAGATGTTTCCCCAACAGTTTGCTCTTAAGCAACGCCATGACTGGTGTCTGCAATTACAATCATCAGCCAATAAATACTTGCAACCGCTTTGTAAATATCAGAAGCAAATAATCTTTTTCTTACACCATCACTGCCTGCTAAACTACCAAGAAAATTGCATGAGTAAATACGCATAGAATCAGAATTAGTAAAAAGTTTAATGCTTATATTCTCAATAATGTTAGTTAGTGTTAACAATAGGTAGTAATTGATGTTTTATATATTTTTGTAATAAAATTATCTATACCACCCCCTTTAGAATTTGTTCTGGTTTCTCTATATATATGCAATTCATTATTCCCTATAAAGATAAGCGATTTTAGCCATGTTTCAGTAACTAAGCAGATGTGTATGTTATAAGATATTAAAAATTTAAATACATCTAAAATTTTATTTCGAATGCCTCTTGCATCCAAGTTATCATATGGATGTAATTTTGAGCCATTATAATAAAAATTTATTTACAAGATTTGTGGCGATTTCGAATTGTTTAGCTTTGGATTTAAAGTTTTTGAGACTAATAAATAATTCTATGGTTCGATTTTTAATTTCTTGCATAGAAAATAGTTCATTATTTCCGCTAGCGTTTATGTTGTTATTTCCCTTGCTGTTGTTAATGAATTCTCTTTCAGGAATCCAGTTTGCAGTTGGGGCTGGCACACTTTGACGTAGTGTGTTGGGATAATTGTTATTGTAGTTGTCATTTGAGTGACGTAAATTATTATTACGAATGCTTCGTCGAGGTACAGGCTGCGATCGTTGTCTAATATTTAAATAGCTAACCTTGTGTGAACCATTCCACATTTTGCGACAGCCTTGAACTCTGTTGTCTTATGTTGACCAGCACAGTTTTCACAAAAGTTTTTGACCTGGCAGCGACTTGAGCCATGACCAAACTTTTGGCACTTGTGGCACTGTGTAACCTGGTTTTTGTTGGTTTGCTGATATTCCCATCTCACTTTCAAATAGAATAATTTCATATAGAATAATTTTGCCGCAATTCCTTTACAGTAATAGTTTGGAGTTGAAAATGTACTACATATATTATGTAATCTTTGTATGGTCTTACACTTTTTGTAGCATAAGTGAAATATTCTTATTTGTTTGTGAGCAGCTTACATATGTTTTCAAAATCAGTTTTAGATATTAGAAATAATTTAAGGCCAATTGAAATATTTCTTCTGGTATAATCCAAGATTTCGTTCGATTTACAGAATTCGTGGATATCTTATCTTGCATTTCAAAATGGTAATTGTTGGGATATTAACTTTAACAGTTTTTTCTAATATCGTTTCATCGTCATTAGTTTTATCATCTTCAAGTGTTTCAAGAGGAGAAAAATAGTTTTCGAATTGTGGTGTGTGACGGCCGTTTATTTTTGGTGATGACTGTACTTAACAGCACATACAAGTCACATTAAAACGAAACGTTATTTATTTGCCATGTAAAATTTTTGCAAAAAATACCGTTTCGTCTGTATGTGATTTGTTTAAATGTTTGTTTTGTTTGAGCGTGTTTTCAATGCTAAAGAGTATTATGAATGAGTGTGAATGGTCTCAAGGAATGGTTGCGATTTTTTTTTTTTGAAACAGGTTTTTATCTTGAGATGAATGAATGAAGATAGGTTGAATAGAAAGAATATAATTTTGTTTTGGGGATTTGAAATGTTGTCGTTGAAATAGAAGGTTGAGGAAAAACCTCTTAAAATTAGAAAAATTAATTTATTCTTAGAAACTTTAAGAAAAAAAAACTTTTGATTTTATTGACATGCGAATAAATAAAATTTTGTGTTAATTAATAATATTTCTGTTTGTCCTAAAGAAAGCGTTCTGAGCAAAAATGTAAATTTAAAAATCGAAAAAATATATTTTGTAGTTATCATTTAATTCTTAAATTAAGTTTCGTTGAGTGTTATTAAATCATATAAAATTATAAATATCTAAAATATATATGCTATTGACAACTCCAAGTTAACTATGTACAACAAGCCGATAATCCGCGCAAAGCGCAATTGCAAAAATGGAGTATGATTTGCTGACAAATAAAGCTAAAAAAATCTTAAAATGAAAACCCCAGTGGAGTTTTAAGAAAGTTACATGCCAAAACTGAAAAGCATATTACGTGACACAATCACGGCGTCCGGCGGCAGCAGCTTCATCGGTACCTCTTAAACAACAGCGATAAGGCGGTAATTTTTATTTCTTAATACCCTTAATTTTCCATATTAAGAATCGTTGTAAAATATAAATATTTTCTAAATTTAAAAATTTTTATTAAATGTTACCAACTTAATCAATTTTTCTTATTAAACTAAAAGTTTTACTACATTTAAGCTAAATAGAAATAAAGTTGCTAAAAAAAAACATTTTCCTTCCTAAATAAATACTTCTAATTATACAATTAAACAAAAAAAAAATTTAGTACAATAATGAATTTTCTAATTATAAAATTTAAATAAATATATAATTTTCGAAGTATAAAAATTCGTAAAATATAAAATATTCGAAATATAAAATTTTTATAAATATAAATATAAAAATTATAAATATAAAAATTTTCTAATTATTAAAAAAAAAAAAAAAATTTACTAAATATAAAATTTTTCTAATCATAAAGTTAAACTAAAAATTTTACTACTTGAAGAAATATTATAAGTTTAAGCTAAAAGAGAAATTATGCTAAGTTAAAATTTTGTTTAAATTAAAATTTTCCTAAATTAAAATAATTTTCCTAAATATGTCTAAAATTTTTGCTAATATTGTAACTTTTTCCTAAACATTAATATTTTTCCTAAATTTAAAAATTTTGCTAAAAATTTAAAGAGGTATCCTAAAATTAAAATTTTGCTAAAAACAAAGACTCAATAATTAAAAATGTTGCAAGAAAACAAAAAATAATTTAAAAATTAAAAACTTTAAAATGAAGGTTAAATAAATTTTTTTAACTATATGTAGAAAACCAAACGAAACCAAAATTTTCTTATCATTTAAGTGGGTTACCTCCAAATAAGATGGATCATAGGTAACAAGGTAGGGTGGGCAAAAGGGACAGAACATCCAGTCCGTAATCCCAAGGTAAGTATGGCCATCCATCCCAATAGAGGTCAGTTTTTTTCAGTTTTTTTAAATCGCACGTGAAATACTGTAGTGCGGTTTCCCTGGGCCTGAGCAAGACCCCACCCATCCAGCGAGCTAGGCCCCATACCAGCACGTGCGACCAGCAAAGGCTCGGGGAAACAGGAAGCGGAAATTCCACCACCGCCGCACCATTACAAGTTGATGTTCAACAGGAATCGTTTCTTGTTCAAGATAACTTCTTAATCTCTTGTATTTTGCAAAAATATATACAAACAAAATTTGAGAAGAATCAGTGCAATATTTTTGTTTTTTGATAGATTTAAGTGAAGATCGGGAAGCAGCTCTATATGGGGCCTATGGCTAAGACTTATCCAATAGGGATCATTTTTGGACTACTGATTAATGGATGTAATATATACATACAAACCCAATTTGACTAAGATTTGTATCATAATTTGGATCTTATGGCAATATATGTTGATTTCATAGAGGTCATTTGTATGGGGGCTAGGTCTGACCATGTACCGATTCTTACCAATTTCAATGGCGTTCATCGCATGGCCGATAAAAGATCAAATGCCAAATTTCATCAAAATATATTCATATTTGCGACCTGCAGTTTGATTACAAGCTTTACATGGACACACAGACGGACGGACGGACGGACATCGTTAAATCGAATCAGATAGTGATTCTGATTCGATCGGTATAATTAAAGATGGGTGTAGGTCAAATATTTTTGGTTGTTGCAAACAGCAGCACAAAGTCATTATACCCAAACCACATAGTGGTATAAGTGATAGGGCATGGTATAGGGTATCGTATAGTCGGTCTAGACCGACCATAATTTTCTTACTTGTTTTCCTTGCAATTAGTTTTAGATATATGGGCAAAGTTTTCCATAGTTTAATGGCGTTAAAGGAAAAGAATCTGCTGGTGTTTAGGTGGCTGTATCGTGCAATAGTCGATGTCTAACATCTTGTAGACCTACCGAAATCAATTTTCTCATACAGATACGCGGGTGTTTTCTGGTGAAGTAATTTAGACCATAGATATATCGTGCAGCCTTATTGAAAGAGACCTGCAGCTTATGTAAAGTGTGGGAGTTATGAGTTTTCACTTAATTTCAATCGGTGTAAAGTTGGAGGACAATCTAAGGTTACGAAGGATAAGATACACATTACGTACTACATTATTAATATGATCACCACATGACAGGGTGGTGTTAATATAAAAACTCAAGTATTTTACCTCTTCAACATACCTAAGAGCAGGACTTCCCAGGAAAATTCCTGGAAGTAAATTAAAATTAAGTTTGTATCTATTAACTGGTAAAACAGATGATTTCTTTGGATTAAGCAATAGATTATTCACTTCTGCCCACTTCCCCATAGTCTATAAGTCCTTGTTAAATTTGCAGCAAGTTACGTTGATATAATCAGTTGGATTCAAAAAGTAAGGCTGTAAATCGTAAGCATATGCATGAACTCGTACATATTTATAAACATTCAAAACATAATTTACAAAAATACTGAATAAAAGAGGTCCCAGAACAGATCCCTGTGGAACCCCAGATGTAACCATCTTCATACAAGATTCCCTATCTCCCACTATAATCTTCCGGGCTCGTCCGGACAAGTAATTTTTCAAAAGTTTAAGAGAAGAATCGGTAAAATCAAAGTATCGTATGATTTACGATATCAAAAACCGAAAAATCACACACATAAATGACAAATTACCAGAATCATATTCTAGTCTAATATCATCAATAACGTTGAAAGCTGCTGTAGAACAGCTATGGAAAGAACGAAATCCGGATTGAGCTGGAGAGAGAAGTTCGTTAGTATTAAGTATTCGGTAATTTGCTTTGACATAAGAGACTCAAATATTTTCGACAGAATAGAAAGAATGTAATTTGGATGATAGTCCCTAGAACCGGTGGCAGTAGTAACATTTACCACAATAATTATCCTACCAATTTTCCACAACTTATATATGTGCAAGGGCTATTTGTAATAGTATGTGTTGGGGCTATTTGTAACAGTAGTTGTACAAAAGAAATCATATACCTCATCCGGGTCCAGATAACAATCTGAAGAACTCCGGAAATGGATGCCTAATTTTTTGAGATTCTTCCATAACTGACCCAATGGTAAGGATGTGTAAAGCCTTCGAGCAAAATAATTCCTCCTTGCTTGACGAGTGACCAAATTGGTCTGATTTCTGGCCCTATCATACGCCACTCTATTAGAAGACGATGGATACAGTTTCCAGGTATTATATTTATTTGACATTTAAATATAAGTGTCGCCAAGTATTTCATGGTTTCACCCTTTTACTTAATAATACAACGGTGTGGCCTCTCCGTGCGAGTTACAGAGTACGGTTTCATTTTCGATTCGGAAATTTTATTTGAAAGATTTTACATTTCGAATCGAGTTACACAACCTCACAGGAAGTTGGTTTCTATGTAACACACATAAAATTAATGTACAGATTTATCTTAGATAATCTGGATCGTGGCATAGAGTAAGACGAAACATGCAAAAGTCATAAAATTTCTATTCATTTGCGACCTGTAGTTTAATTACAAGATTTATATGAACACATCCTCAAATCATCCTAAGTCGATCGATATAATAAAAGGTAAGTCTAATGGTATGTTTCTACAAGACGTGTATAATTGCACACGAACGTGTGGCATCCGAACGAATACGCAATCAAATGAGTTTTTTTAAAACGTTCGTCTTGGTTACGTTAGGTTACGTTAACTGTTTTGAAATGTCAAAAGACAGTATTGCCTTCAAGTTTATTTTGGTACTTTGTTTACTTTCTTTCGTATAAAAACATAAATTTTTTCTAATTCGATGGTAACCCTGCTTTAGGAATAAAAATAAACAAAAAACAGCTGATTTTTTTTTTATAAAATATAAAATATATATATATTGCTTCAACTGCAATAACTTTTGACAATTCTGGTGATGAAGCTGATAACGACGATACTCGTTTGTGCCGCAGAAATTTGAGAGATGCAACAAATATTCTGGATCTTACGGAGGAGCGGTAAGTTTATAAACCAACAAGTCAATTTACATTTTAATTTATAAAATATTGTTTATTAGGTTTATCGCTTCTTTCCGTGTAAAGAAGGAAGTGTTCTTGGTGTTACTTGGTGAAATAACTCCAAGAATGAAAGTGACATATCAAAGTACATACATTCCAGCACTAATTAAACTTGCTAGCTTTTTATCGTTTCTTGCAACAGGTGGATATCAAGCATCAATTGGGAATGAATGTGTGTCTTCCATGTCGAAATCCCAAGTGTCTAAGGTAATAAGCGAGCTGTTAAATATCTTTGAAGAACACTTGTGCCCAAAGTGGATTAAAATAGAAAAAACCGTAGAAGAAGAAAACGAAGTAAAAGAGTACTTTTACAACAGTGCTGGCATACCTGGTGTTGTGGGTTGTGTGAACGGAATACATGTCCGAATAAAGACGCCGGGAGACGATGTGAATCAACTTTATTATAATCGCAAAGGGTTTTATAGCTTAAATGTAATGTTGGTGAGTATTTTATATGATGACTCAACAAAAAAAATTAAAAATATCTATAAATGTTTTATTCCTTGCCTTGTTTTTTTTTAGATATGTGACATAACGTATGTAGATGCTGGGCACCCGGGAGCTAACCATGATGCATTCGTTTGGGACCAGAGTGCAGCAGAGCACTATTTGAAATCGAACTATCTAAAAGTCAAACGTAACACCTGGCTGCTTCGTATGTATTGAATTTTCTTCCGATTGATGACGCCTTACAGAACTCCAACAGAAGCTAGTAAAAAAAAGTTCAATGAAAAACACTGTAAAGTGAGAAACATTATTGAACGCTGTAATGGGGTGTTAAAAAATCGTTTTAGATGCATAATTGGATCGAGAGGATTGCATTATAGTCCCGGAAAAACAACAAAAATTGTTAACGCTTGTTGCACCCTACATAATATTTGTATTTTTTACAAAAATAATTGGCTGCCTTCTGAAATTGAAATCGATGATGGCGGTGATGATGATGATTTTAATACAAGTGAAGCGTCTTTTGAAGAATCGGCAATAGCTAATTCTGTAAGAAATGAAATATCTAGAAATTTGTCTTGAAATAAAAAAACTATTTTTTATAGAAAATATTTATTTATTATTAAAAAACAAAAAAGAAAACAGTTAAATTTAAATAATATTATAAAAAAAAAAAATAATTTAACTAAAAAAATTAGATCTCAATTCATTAAAAAAAACAGTTAAAATTAATATAATAAAAAAACACTTTAACTAAAAAATAACGTTAAATTCATGTAAAAACAATTTGGAAACATTAATTATAAATAGTTAACAGTCTTCATCTCTCAAGTGCTTTAAAAAACTCACCAAAGCCTGAGCCATAATTTTCGATGATTCAGCAATAACTGTTAGTGCCTCAGCTTGGATCTTCGCTGCTTCAGCACTAGCCTTAGCAGCTTCCGCTTGCGCTTTCGCTGCTTCAGCGCTAGTTTTTGCTGCTTCTGTTTGAGTCTTCATTGCATCAAGCGATTCTTCTTGTACCTCAAGCTGTTTTCGAAGAAGTTTAAGCTTTTCATGCTTTTCAGAGTTGCTTTCGTTAATTTTTCGTTTTCGGTGTTGTAAAAATGGTCTTACTGGTTCAGTGTTTATTTTTATACCCTATACCACTATGTGGTTTGGGTATAATGACTTTGTGCTGCTGTTTGTAACAACCAAAAATATTTGACCTAGACCCATCTTTAATTATACCGATCGAATCAGAATCACTTTCTGAGTTGATTTAACAATGTCCGTCCGTCCGTCCGTCCGTCCGTCCGTCTGTGTGTCCATGTAAAGCTTGTAATCAAACTGCAGGTCGCAAATATAAATATATTTTGATGAAATTTGGTATATAAGCTTTCATCGGCCATGGGATGCACGCTATTGAAATTGGTGAGAATCGGTCCATGTTCAGACCTAGCCCCCATACAAATTACCCATATGAAATCGACATAAATTTCCATAAGATCCAAATTGACATATAGATCTTACTCAAATTGGGTTTGTATGCGTTCATTACATCCACTAATGAGTAGTCCAAAAATGACCCCTTTGACCCCATATAGAGCTGCTTCCCGATCTTCACTTAAATCTATTAAAAAACAAAAATATTGCACTGATTCTTCTCAAATTTTGTTTGTATATATTTTTGCAAAATACAAGAGACTTTACCAAACATGATCAGGATCGGTCCATTTTTGGACCTAGTCCCTTTATAGATATAGCATCCGATATGAACTTTTTCATATCTGCAGCCAAAAAAATTAATAAAAATCCCACTCAAATTTGGTTTTTGCTTATTTTCAAAGTCCAGTTAGTTGGGCCTAAGAGATAGGGTTTCTAAACGCATGGTATAGGGTATCGTATAGTCGGTCTAGACCGACTATAATTGTCTTACTTGTTATTGCTTGAGATTGTTTTGGGGCTCATTGGACTGTAGTTGGTGCTATTGATTTCAGTCGTTGTGATGACATTTAAGGTATTGATGCTTCTGGTGTATATATATTTGAAACAAATATCGCAGATAGTGGTTGTTGTTGTGAATTAATGGTATGTGTTTGCATTTTTGAAGTTGTCGGAGTAACAACTGCCACTCTGTTGTGGTTTCTGGGTGGCGTTATATCAAAAACAACTTCTTGATTGTTGCTCGCAGATTGTAATTTTTTTGTTGCGGTAGATACTCCAAAATCTTTACCTGACGAAAGATTACATATCCTATCAATATCGCATTCTAATGGTGTTAAATTATTTATTGAACACGGCCCTCCACCAGTTGTTATTATCTTGTTATTATCTGCTATTTTTTTCTTTAATCTAGATTTTTGGTCCTGCCAGACCTAAAAGTAAACATATAAGATTAATTAATCAAATGCTAATGAAAATGAAAGTAATAACTTTTTCCAGTCACCTCCATTTCTTTCCGAGGGCCCATGAGCATTAATTTTTTTGATCAGAGTATCCCATGTTTGCTCATTTGCAGCTCGGCTGCTTCTAAATGTGGGGCTCCCAGTAGCCAGATGTGAAAATTCCCCCATTGGTCTTCTTGACACTAAAAATTTACAAAATTATTATTATTTTTTCAAATCACACTATTTATCTTTTTTAAATCAAAATATTTACCTTTTTTAGTTGTTGAATCCATATTTATCAATTTTTTTCGGTTAAAAATTAACTTTTTTTTTTAAAAACTTTCTAATATTATTGAAAAATTTCTGCGGCCCAATGCTATTTTCTGATCGACAGCTTTTGACATTTCTGACAGTTTGTTTGGCAATATGGAAACCAAAAAAAGAGACAAAGAGACACTCAATAAAAAGTCACTTATGTATTACAGAACGGCAAAACCATTTTCTTCACTCATTTGAACGATTTTTTTGAGTAACACATCTTGTAGAAACACAGTATAAATCTAGAAGTTTGTACAAATATCAGTGCAAACAGAGTGGTATAGGGTACGACAGACTTTTACTTTTGTTTTACGGCTTTAGCATATACAATTCAAACGACAGGTAAAAAAACCTTTCGAATGCCCTAATTATTTATGTAATTAATTAACATCAATAGTATATACATGTTTGGAAGACACAGTCTCCTCAAAAAGGACCTCCAACTATGTTTACGTTTGTAAAATACATGTGTCATCTTTCGAGTATGGAACAGTTGTTTTTATACCCTATACCACTATGTGGTTTGGGTATAATGACTTTGTGTTTGTAACTACCAAAAATATTTGACCTAGACCCATCTTTAATTATACCGATCGAATCAGAATCACTATCTGATTCGATTTAACGATGTCCGTCCGTCCGTCTGTGTGTCCATGTAAAGCTTGTAATCAAACTGCAGGTCGCAAATATGAATAAATTTTGATGAAATTTGGTATATAAGCTTTTATCGGCCATAGGATGAACGCTGTTGAAATTGGTGAGAATCGGTCTATGTTCAGACCTAGCCCCCATACATATGACCCCTATGAAATCGACTTAAATTGCCATAAGATCCAAATTATCATATGAATCTTAGTCAAATTGGGTTTGTATGTGTTTATTACATCCATTAATCAGTAGTCCAAAAATGATCCCTATGAGACAACCCTTAGTCATAGGCCCCATATAGAGCTGCTTCCCGATCTTCACTTAAATCTATCAAAAAACAAAAATATTGCACTGATTCTTCTCGAATTTTGTTTGTATATATTTTGCCAAATATGGTCAGGATCGGTCCATTTTTGGGCCTAGTCCCCATATAGATATGAACTTTATCATATCTGCAGACAAAAAAATTTATAAAAATCCCACTCAAATTAAGTTTATGCTTATTTTCTATGTCCAGTTAGTTGGGCCTATGGGGTAGGGTCTCTAAACGCATGGTATAGGGTATCCTATAGTCGGTCTAGACCGACTATAATTTTCTTACTTGTATTTAGATTTTTATGTTGCCGGGCATAATGCACTCTAATATGGATTCAACACAATTTCTTTTGATGTTGTTTGCTGTTGCTTTTAAATTTATTGTATTAAAATATGTTTTCTTAATAAAATATACTCACACGAGCACATGTTGCAGTTATTAAATTTATTGTTGTGTTCTTCGATGATGCTGTAACAACATTTACAAGATTTAAGGTATAAAACGGGTATTCAATTAAATTGTTCATGAAAATAAATTGAAAACCAAAACTCAATCATATTCAATTTCAGTTCAATATTTCTTTTCAAAAATAAAACAGCTAATGTACATTGTACCTATAAATATATGAGTAAGTATTACGGGTAATTCGGAGTATTAAATGACGCTAGTTTATTGAACACAAAACAAATCAAATAGTGGATGATACAAATAAATGTTCAGGAAATATCAATGTCTACAGTCCGTATATAGGAATTCGCATCTATGTTATGTTCGATAATAAATCGACTAACGAATAAGAAATAAAATGAATGAATGAAAATATATTGAATGCTATCAGATAAAATTACAATTACAAAAGACCATACATATCTACACACATCACATATCTACACACATCAGACATCACATATCTACACACATATTTAAGTATTAAAGCCAGTGCCACAGCTACTTAGAGTAGTAGCTAGGATATTCAATTACTAAAAAAAAAACAAACAAAATATAACAATTCAAAAAGTTCGTAAGAAAAAGAATTCAAACACTTAAAACAAAAACTGTTATGCTGCGAAAAAATAAGAACAAGTCAACTAAGTTGATTTTTTTATTTCTAAGAAATTATTAAGCTGTTTATTGGTTACTTTCAATTATTTTCAGTTTTATTACCTCTAGGAAATTTTATGCACATAAAAAAACGTAACGTAACGTAAACGTAACAAAATTTAGATTAAATATTGCTTAAGTTAGTAACTTGTAAGATATCTTTTGCGTTTTAGGACCTCTGTGAACCAATTTGGCATCGACTTAATCAGATTTAAAACAATCTATTTACTTATTTACCCCCCTCATCCAAAATGCTCTCGAATTATGAGCTTCAGTAAATCCCACCAATGATCTATATTAGTAAGATCAGCTGATTGGTGATTTCTATTTATTTTTAGTATTGCAGAATAACCACAGCTTGACACTGTTCACTGCATGTTTAAGATCATTATCCTGTTAGAAACAAAAATCTTCTTCAAGGTCTACAATTTACTAAATGAAGCAATATTTAATGTAAATTTAGTTATTTTGTAAAGGAAGTCCCAAAATTAACGCAAGATTTATAGTAAAATGTTGGCAGCCAAAATAAGACAGTTTCGCAGCTGACAATTTAGGGTCAGTAAAAATTGAGCACTACGCGATGGAACAACGAGATTTCTTTGATGAGCAATATTTAAAAAAATGAAAGTACAAAACATAGTCGGAATATTGATATAACTTTGTCAACTTTGAATAGAGTAATTCAATAATTCAAACAGACTCGATCCATTGGTGATGCTAAATACATTAGTTATCCAAAAACAAGTAGGTCAAATTTCAATATCGAAGCACTGCGTAAGCTTGTTGATGAAAGTCCAGAAAAATCAACTCCGCATCGTGGACAATAATTGCAAATTTCAAAATGCGTAACGGAACTTATCCTGATTATAAATAACGAGTTGATTATTACCCATACAATTCAATGAAATTTTTTTAATTTAGAAAATTTCAAAAGCAAACTTGTTTTTATCAGCGTTAACCAATTTTGTAATTTGAATCTGGCTCTGGAACCTAGTCCCAAGTCCAAACTTATTCTTTAGTGGAAAATGAGGGGGAATACCTATTTACCCATTAGTATCAAAACGGATCACAGCGTCTAGGTGTGAAATTTATATTTTCTGTTTGCAGCATCTAAACTTCGACTTTCTAAATAGAAGTCTTACTGAGACACTAGGCTGGTAATAATCGAAGTCTCAGAGAATTGCTACATACTTCACTGAATCCATGTCCCATGACTGCACAACAGCTTTCAACGTTTGCTTCTTTTAGTCCCACTAAGAAAAATTTTAAGTGTCAGAATTTTTGGATTTTCCATTTTATGAAAATAGAAAATTCGGAAAACCGAACAATGGTTATATATACGAGTAATACCAGTATAGAAGAAAATCATTAGATAATTAGTACTGATTTCAAAAATATACCATTTACTAACGGTTTAGGTTTTTACCATGTTGCTTAATACAACATGTGTTCTTATAATTTGGATCAAATAAACTGTTGTTCTGATTTAAAAAATCTTTTATAGTTTTTTCTTATAAAAATTGAAAGTTGCTGTTTGAAAAATCAAAAAGAAGAAAGAAATGTTTTAACAGAAAAAATTTCTTTTTATTAATAACATAATGGGGCCAAACTGCTTTATATGTTTTTACAAATCTCCTGGCGAATAGGACATTAATTTTTTTTAGTTTTGTACTGTCAATTCTTATATTCATTGAAAAGGGATTTAATTGAAGACAAATAATACTACCGTAATCTGTATATTAATAAGGATCCACAAACCAAATGGGGAGTTTCTTTTACATATATATATATATTCTTCAATATATATATACTAGCGGTTTAACTCTTGTACAACTTGTGACAAAAAGTTGAAGACACAAAACATGAAACATGGTTCTGGAAAAAATAAATGTCTACATTATGTTTTAAAGGCTAAGAAAATATGAAGCAATTTGAAAAGAGCTCCAAAATTATCCGGTGGAAAATCAATCCGCCTAGCTCAGTGCTCGGACTGTATGGTGTGAACTGTTAAAGCCAATGTAGATTTGAGAACACACAAAGTCTAAAAAGTTACAAAGAGGAAGGTTGCAAAAAAATAGAGGCCAAACACAGAACATGAAAATTTAAACAATATTTCATTAAAAAAATACACCTGATGCATAATGGACGTCGAAACGTATGTACCGGTAGGTTTTTCGCAGCTTCCGTGTCAACATTATAATTTTGCCAATGCCCGAGGAAATGTCGAATATAAGTTGAGGACCCAAAAACAGATGAAATTTCCAAAAAAGTTCCTGGTATGGCAACCAATATGCGGTTACGGCAAAAGAAGGGGGAATGTTTGAAGAAAAGACTCTTTCCGTTCATAAGCCAACATAATGTGTCCATATATTTTTGGTCCAATTTGGCATTGAATGGAACCAGAACAATAGGAGGAAAATTCTTCAAACTGTCTGGACCTAAGGCCAGTGCAGAAATATTGGACTTTTTGAAAAGGGAATTTAATAACACAAAAACCTTGTCCCAAAATGTGAAGATTGACTATATTTAGTTCAACTATCTGTTCCCAAAAAAGTGATAGAAACCATTATGAAATTACTAATAGAAGCGTTTCCATAAAAGGTCATTAGATTCGATCTATAAAAATTATCTTTTTTGTAAGTTTTAATATTACTTCAATAAAATAAAAAAATAAAAACTCTAGCTTCAATGGTTTTCTTACTAATGCATTTTGTGAATCTTAAGATTTTTGCGATCTCACTCCTTATACCAAAATTTAAATAATTTTTTACAAAATTAATTTTAGTTCCGAAACTGTAAATGTAAATTTCCAAAATGCAGGTTTAAAAAAGGTGTAATAAATCTAAAAAATGTACTCCAAAAGAGAATTTGCATATAACAAGCAGTTGTAAACCTAAAATATTATTAAAGATTATGCAATACCCATTTGAACATACATCCCATGATTTGTAAAAAAAAATAATATGCAGCAGTTAAAAGATACACACAAATTCGCCAACCGAATTATTCAAAAGTTTAACATCTTTAATTTTTGATTTTATTAACAGAATTTTAATAGCAACTAACATTTCCAATATGATAAAATTTTTACGGTTAAGACAACAGAATGGTAATTGTAACCAATTCGAAATTTGTTTATTAACTTCATTAAAATTCGGCTGGCAAAAATTTCGGTACCTCCAATGTATCTGTTTTCCTTGTGTTAATTTTGAATTTTTTTAAATGAATATCGTGAATAAAATCGCAAGGTTTTTGTTTCGAAATTATCTTTTAAAAAAAAAAACTGTTTTTATTATTAACACAATATTGTCTATTCCGTGTTAGAGCAGGAGTTTTTGTTATACCCCTAATGTAAATACGAATGTATTCAAAAAATATAAATATATATGGACTATACAATAGTAGAAATATTTAGTTCTTGAATTAAGTTTGATAAATCTTAAATATCCTTTTAAATATCAACAAGCAAGGCAAAGATTGTAACTATTTCTCGCTCGTAAAGGCATAAAGGCGAGGTGAAGCTGCATCACAAATTTTTCAGTTTTTGTATGTGTTTGTTAAGGATGCACAGTGTTCGAAATTATAAATAGTAACAATTGCTAATATAGAGTAATATACGAGTATGTATTTGTATGTAACTTGCATGTATGTATATAATATTGGTTGTTACAGACAACATCTCATATTTGGTATTTAATTTAACAAAAATTTCACTATGCCAACGCACAGTGGCGCCCGTAGAGCAAACGAGGTTGCAAAAATCAAAATTTTCATGTGCGCCGACGAAGTTTTGAATAAACCCATGTTATTGGAAACTTTTCAACGATTTCAAATATGCCACTCTTAATAATATCACATTTTTAGTTTAGAAGATATAACCGTTCAAAGTTGACCGACTTTCGGTTTTCAAAAAAACACACAATTTTTAGTCAATTTGTTGCGATTTCAGGTGTAATATCACGAAAACTAGATAACGAATCGCCTTATTTTTTGTTTGTATTGATTGTTTGTATTTATTAAATGTATGATGATAAAAAATAAATTAACTGTTTGCTTTGTGTTTCTCCTGGTAAATCACTATTTAAAAACTATCCGTTTTTTCACTATTTTTCAACTTTGACGGATAATAAAAAAATCTATATTTTTCTATATTTGCCATATTTGCAAAACATGTTCTTTGATTATTTCTTTACATAATTCAAAAGGTTTTATCTGCCCGTACGTGCCCGTTTGGCTTCTAGAGGTAAAAAAAAGGTTAAAAAGGCATGGTTGCAGAAATTGTATGGCGTGCATCCCTTACATGTTTTGACTGACAGTAGTTTGATCTAATAGTTTGAAAATTGCATTTTAAGTCGGTTGTCTACCTGTGAGCCTCTGCCAAATTCTACTCCCAATATTCTGTTACAGACACAGGATGCACAAAAAACTACTCATTGAAATTCGCAGGTACGCACCTCACTTAAAAATTACTTTGGAGTACAAATGGTCAAGAACAATATTGACTTATGGTCCCTCCAGGTAGGCACAAATCTTATTTAGACACGAGCATAATATCAAAATTGCATAATTCAGCCTAAATCCATATGTATGCAGGGAACAGGTAAATTTTTAGGCATGCAAAATAAGCATAATGACTTATGGTCCCTCCAGGTAGGCACAAATCTTATTTAGACACGAGCATAATATCAAAATTGCATAACTCAGCCTAAATCCATATGTATGCAGGGAACAGGTAAATTTTTAGGCATGGTAGCATAAGCCTATATATTGCAAAATAAGCATAATGCCTGGATTAGTCTACGACTGAAAGTTGGCGCAACAAGTACTGAAACCATGGCGTTAAACAATTTAAGTACTGAAAAAATGGCGTTGAAAAATTTAAAATTATTTGAACTGTTTAGAAGGTCAACCACACCAAAGTTTTTCACGGAAGCTGCTTTAGAAGAACTTGATAAGTTATACGGAAATATTGAGAGAAGCGAAATTATAAAAAATAATTTTTATCTGATATATGCAAATATTAAGGCAAAATGGGTGAAATCTAATCGAACCATTCAGAACTTCAACTCCAAATACGAGGACTGGCTTAATGAAGACACCATCCCGGATATATTGGCAGTAGATAAACCCACCACATCAACCAGGGGAGTAAAAGGAAGGCCAAAAAAAAGTATTGAGGAGTGTTCAATTTTCACAAGAAAGAGGAAACTTGCCGATGCCACAAATGACTTGACCACGAAGCAGTTATCGGACGCGCTGTCTATTAAATATACAAAGGATAGTGAAAGAGTTAGGTCGCAGATTACAAAATCTGTTGCTAATGCAAGCCCACTGCGACTAAAAAGGATTAAGGAAAGCATGCCCACGCCCACAAACGCACACATTAAAAAGTATGGTTCCGAAGAAGCCTTGGCCTTGTTTATGGGCTTACAACTTTCCAAAGAAAAATATGAGATACTACGGGCATCCTTGATGCGACACAGGGCTGACGTTTTACCAGGATACAAGCATATTACGCAAGCCAAAATAAATTCACGACCACTGCCTACGGAGTTTACGGAAGTCTCTGTGAAAGCCAATCTGCAGGATCTCATGGGCCATACAGCAAAACGGTTGTTGGAGAGTCTTCCTGGAAATGAGGTGAAAATTCTTCCTGAGAAACTGACATTGATCAGCAAATGGGGCTGCGATGGATCATCCGGATAAAGCCTTTATAAGCAAATGATATCTTCCGATGACGCTACAATATCGGACGGAAATATGTTTATGGCATCTGTTGTTCCTTTGCGGCTAAAATCTGATGTTTCCCTACACTGGAAAAATCCACGTCCGTCATCAGTGCATTATTGCCGACCAATAATGTTTCAGTTTGCAAGGAATCGGCAGAACTCATAAGGACCACGGTGAAGGACATTGAAGAACAAATAAGCAAGATTAAGCCCACAAAGCTGCAAATTGGAGAAGGAAAATATATTGAATGCAATTACGAGTTCCACCTGACCATGGTTGACGGAAAAGTCGTAAACGAACTGACAGGAACAACCTCAACATTGTCATGTCCGATTTGCAAAAAGAGTCAGAAGAACTTTGGTAATTTAAACGATTCTACAAACGAGGAGAATTACGAATATGGAATGTCACCATTGCATGCAAGGATAAGGTGTATGGAGTTCTTTCTAAAACTGGCGTATACCCTACCACAAGAGGAGGAAAACTTCGATGAAAATACATCAATAAAGAATAAGGAAAAGATCAGAAAGAGGCAAATACAGGATGCTTTTTTTAAACAAGTTGGACTAAAAGTAGACTGTCCCAAGCACGGATATGGTAACTCAAACGATGGAAACACTTCTAGGAGATTTTTTGAAAATGTTGAGGCAGTAACTAGAATCACTGGAATTGACAATCAAATTGTGAAAAGATTGGGAACGATCTTGAATGTTTTAAAATGTCAATTCTACAAAATATGGAGAATATGCATCGAAAACTGCATCTCTTTTAGCAGAAATGTATCCACAGAAGAAGTTGACCGCGACCGTCCATAAAATATTGGCGCATGGCAAAGATATAATTGAGTACCAGTCTTTGCCAATTGGAGAGCTTTCTGAAGAAGCACAGGAGTCTCTTAACAAATTTTATAAAAAATATAGATTGCAGAACACATTCAAAGCATCAAGGGTAAGGCAAAATGAGGACCTCTTCAACATGTTGACAGCATCTTCCGATCCACTTATTTCTTCCCTGCGGCATGTGAAGTCACGAATAGAGTTAGAAAATAATTATAGTTTAGAAATGATTAGTCTTTTAGATATACCTTCTCTTACGAATTGTGATGAGTATTTTACAGAAAAATTAAAAAATAAATTTAAAAAAGAAGTAATTTTTTTTTAATATGTTGGGTAATAATTTAAAACATAAAACCCTAAAGAAAAAAAATAAAAGCAATCTAAAAATGTAAAAATACTTTTTTTTAGTTACCATAAAATTGATTTCTCTACAAATTTTAACTTTGATAACCCATAAGTAGGACCCTACAAAGCGTAGCACCCTTTCCAAATGCACATTTCATAGGCTGAACAGCTATCTATCACATGCTGTTTAAACTGTTCAATTATGATATTCGGTTCAAAAGATATGATTTTTGCAACGAAAAAACTCAAATGGCGCCACTGTGCACGGCTATCTATAATGGTGCAACGCATTATGGCACGTGTTCATCGTCTAGTATAGGTGCGATTAACGTCCCACCCCTCTCTGTTAACATGAATGAGTGTGTAAAGACTTACTCATTGGTATGGCTGAGGTGAAACTGACATTTACATGGCTTAAGCCCTAAACACATAACGGCGAGATGCGAGTGCGAGTAAAAACTAAGCTGTTTGCATGCGAGAATTTGTGCTTTTGTGCTTTTACAAAATAATCAAAATGCTTTCGAGCAGCTGATTGTCCTCCTGTCAAACATAATTCAATGGACAATTGTATACAAAGCTGTTCAATAAACAAACAATGAATATAACAAAATGAATAAAATCGAAATTATTAATAGGTTAAGTAAAATAATTACTATAGTAGGCATCGCGTTTAATGCTTATCAGCTGATTATCCTACCATCTGATTTTTCTCGCACAGAAAATAGAATCAATTCTATTTCCCTTGCGAGTGTTTTTACAACCTAAGTTAGCAACGCCACACAAAAAGCTTTACTATCGAGATCGATTCCACATATAGAAAAAGTCATACTGCCTCATTCTCGTTTCTTCTCGCACTCGCAAATCGCCGTTATGTGTTTAGGGCTTTAGGCATAGGTAAACTTTTACTGTTTTTGAATTTTGTTACAACATTTGTTTAGCTTATGTTTGTAACAATGTTGTGTGGAACAGAGTACTCGTATCATGAGTTTCGAAATCGATTTGGATATGTCGACAGTGTAACCATTTTCTGCTACATGTCGAAGATATAAAGATATTTGGATAAAATATTTTTTAGAATATATTAAATCTCTTAGATCAAATTTGTTATTTTCACTGAAGTTGTGATAGGCCACTTAATTAGCGGATAACAATGCTATTGCGATGAGGATAATTAATAACTCAAATTGCTTAAAGATCTTAAAAGATTTGACAAAATTATATTTCATATTGCTGAGAATCGAAAATTAAATGCAAGGTTCAGAAAATACACACATGAAACACACAATGTTCTGTTCAAAAGCAGCCAACACATATCTTTATTTTCATATCAATTATGTGCGTTTCTAAATTTTCTACGGTGCCCAACACAACCATGACTGTGTTCGTTTTAATATTTCGTTATTTACACGAACATTTTTGTATCACATACTTTTTGTTTCAAACACACATAAAGCACACATTTTTGAGTGTTGCTTTATTTGAAGTTCATGTTCTGCTACGTGTAGTGAAAAAAAACACAGAACATGTACAATAAACAGGTTCGAGTTCAGTTATATTTTAAGTCGTGTTGTGGCTCGTGTAGTAAGAAAAAACACAACATGTACAATAAACAGGTTCGAGTTCAGTTATATTTTAAACACGACTTAAAATATAACTGAACTCGAACCTGTTTATTGTACATGTTCTGTGTTTTTTTTCTTACTACACGAGCCACAACACGACTTAAAATATAACTGAACTCGAACCTGTTTATTGTACATGTTCTGTGTTTTTTTTCACTACACGTAGCAGAACAAGAACTTCAAATAAAGCAACACTCAAAAATGTGTGCTTTATGTGTGATTGAAACAAAAAGTATGTGATACAAAAATGTTCGTGTAAATAACGAAATATTAAAACGAACACAGTCGTGGTTGTGTTGGGCACCGTAGAAAATTTAGAAACGCACATAATTGATATGAAAATAAAAATATGTGTGTGTTGGTCTAAGTTATGTTTGTTTACATATATGTACGAGTTTTTTATTCAGTGTGTGTTTTTTTCTGAACTCTGATTAAATGTTATTAAATAATCGCGTAATAATATTTAATGCTTTCATGCTTAAATTATTTCTAGCAAACGGATAAATAAACATTTAAATTCAAATTCAATTTAACACTCAATAACATAATTTTTTTTTTAATTAATCAAAAATTATTAGATAATATAAAAAATTAAAAATAAACACAGAATCCCGAAATTGCCTCTGATACAGCAGACCCGTCATAATGAGTTCATTATGATGACCAACTATACATGAATGAATGAAAAGACAAATGAACAAAGAACTAAACAATTGTATGCAGGTCCGTTTAAAGTTATAGTGATTCAAGATCAGAAAACGTGTATGCAACTTTGGGCACGAAAGGGTCATGGGGAATAATATATCAATGTAATTTCGACATTCTGGCAATTGGTTGAATAACTTAATTTATATATGAAATTCTAAAAATTTATTTATTTTCATATTTTCAACAGTAAATTAAGGATTTGTTAGACAGAAAAAAAAGCACTATTTAATCTCAAGAAATCTCATAAAATTAAATGTTATTTTATTGTGAAGTAGCTACGATTACCTCAAATGCCAACTAAGGTATGATACTGTTTAGAGACATTAAAATGCTTTATAAATGATCACTTTTATTTCAACAAAATAGCAAAAAACTGAAATTATTGTAAAAGAAAATTTACAATATCTGTGCTGCAGCTACAAAGAAAATCTAACATGACTAATGTGATATAAATATATTGAAGAAAACAGAATCGAATACCCGAATCTCCGCCGTGATACACATATGTTACGAGAATGAATACTGTTTCTTATTTTTATTAGTTTCAAAGTTCACTATAAATATTATTTCTTAATGCTATATTTCCATTACCACCAATGTCATCATTATTATCATCATCTTCATCTACATCGACTAGAGGATTTTTCATATCATTTGAATATGAGGCATTTCTAGCTTTTTTACGAGATTTAGCTACCGAGGCTTTTTTCACCTCTCCATTCGATGTCGGTCGCTTAAAATTTGTAATTATCGATGTAGATTCCTCATCGCCACTAATGTTCTCTTTAAAATGTATCATATACCAGGCGACGGCTCTATCGCGAAAACGTCGATACACTGCACCCGCCAAAACTATAACTACAATTACAATGAACGTGTATAGTAATAGTTTAGAACCATTGTGGGCTGCTTCAGATTTCGAATTGTTAGCGATAATGTATTGAATAGATTTTGATTCCGGTATAGATTTCTGAGTTGACGTCATTTCTAAATAAAAGATAATTGGATTTAATAAGCAGAAGAACTTTTTTATTGTACAATTTACTTTTTGGATTTGTTGTAACTCTAGTTGTAGAAACAACTGGAGTTGTTTTCTTTCTTAAAGTTGTTGTAGTTTTGAGAGTGGTAGTGCTCGTTCTAAAAGTTGTACTGGTTGGTGTTGGAGTAGTTTTCACTGTAGTTTTCAATGTAGTTGTAGTTTTTGATGGAATACTGCGTTTAGTTGTAGGAGTAGTTCGGCTTGTAGCCATTGGTGTTATGACGGTTGTTTTCGCTACTGTTGTTCTTTGAGTTGTTTGAGTAGTTTGGAGCGTTGAGGGTGCCGTTTTTACTGTTGTGGAAGTAGTTGGTGTTATTTTAGGTGTTGTTGTAGAAGTTGTAGTTCTGGGAGTTGTGCTTGCGGTAGTAGAAGCAACTGTCGTGGTTGGCTGTGTACTTTTTGTTATGTTTATTAATGGCTGCAAGTTTTCCTGAGTGGTTTCTTCTGCGAATATATTTGTATTAGACGTCGAAAATTCCGCAAATATTTCTGAAATAATGTAGAATTAGAATTGTTCAAGTAAATACAACTGGTCAACACAAACATATGTGTATATACATATATACCACTTAAGCAAACTATTTTGAAATCGGGACAACAGGTATCATTATCTTCACAATCGATATCACAATTACATAAACCCTTCAGATGACCAAAATTTCGCACTAAACCATTTCCGGGAGCATCAAAACAACGGCCGACACATGATTGTATGTCAAAAAGCGATTCGTCTGAAATGTTAAGTTGAATAAAGCTCTGTCGAATAATGTAAACAAACAAGGGTTTCTTACATGTAGTTGTTTCATATTCCTCATTCGATAGGTCTTCATCTTGTTTTTTATCCAGATCTTTACAATTCTCTCCTGTCAATAGTCTAACGTCATCCACGGCTATATCACTTAGTTGACCACGACCAGATTTGGCAACAAATACTATTTGAAAGTCTTCATTTAATTCTTCTATACTGAAGTGATGCTCGTTCCAAATATTATTTTGATTGCCATACTTCTGAAATTTGATCAATCTTAAATACAGTAACATTAATATTTAAACATATTTTGGACTAAGATTTAATTAAGACAACCTACTCTTGCCGACTTTGAAATAGTTCATCCAAATTTAAAGATACCGGCTTTACGACAACAAACAAATCACCAACGCCTGCACCATACATAAAATAGTAGAACTGAAAGCAGCAAGCGGTTTTTAAACTTATCTCGCGTTCGTATATCGGTGAGGTGAGTGTGATTGGATTGGTTTGACGCGTCAGACTCTCCATGAGCATGTAGTGGCCACCATTAGCTGTCAATGTTGTATGATCATGGCGTGGTCCCGTTTTGAATGTGGTAAAAACATTTGCCGCCATCACACGTTTCCATTCCAAACCCTCTCTGGGTTCAAACGTCCAACCGCAGATATCATCAGTTTCGAAATCACAATCATGTTGTATGACATTTTTGTGTTCTTAAGACAAATTAATTTCATTGAAAAGTGAATAAAAATATATACATTTATTCTACACAATTTAATTTTTATTACGTATTAGGGCGTTTTACAAAAAAAAAAAAATGTTGTTTATTTTTCCAACTCTTAAAGTCAATGAAATCGATTTTATCCAAAAAATGAGATTATAATACCTACATTGTATTTATTATTATGTTTTCTCTGATATTTATCACTTCTGAAGATTATGAGACAACTAACGAAAATTTTCGTCGGTAAAAATTATCAGTTTAACCCTTTCAGACCTGAGTACTAAGCCATCAATATAGAAATTCTTTTTAGCAAAGTCTACTTTCTTTTTTCAATTCTCTTTTGTGTAAAGAGCATGCAAGAAAACTCACAATCACTGACTACTGGTAAAAAAAAATCGGAAAAAATTTATTTACTTATGTTTTAAGAACCTTAAACCAGATCTCGCAATCGATACAGCTAGGTTTGAAAGGGTTAAGTTGCACTTTAATGACATTAAGAGGAAGACTATGTGTTTCTAAAGTTCAAACCCAAATTACTCATTATCTATCTCTGTCATTTGAACGCCATAATGAAATTGGCCTATTTTGGTCCAAATCTGATGTTTAAGGGGAATAGAATGTGGTAAAAAAGATTTTGTTTTAGTTTTTTTATTCTTACTTATTATTTCTCCTAAAGTGATAATATTGATTTAAAATTATATATTGCATATTTCTCGAGTTGAGATTTGAGCTTCGGAAATACTAATTTTTAATTTTAATGCCGCAAGGTTCAAACTAACGATTTTTAACGTGCGTTTTTTTTTTCAATAGAATTGTTTTATCTGCTCTTGTGAAAGAATTAAACTTTGTTTAATTGTAATGTATATTTAATAGGGTGGCATTTAAATTTCACCTTTATATTCTCGCCAATACCTTGGCGGACACATTATATTTTTTTTTTTTGGAAATAAAAAAAAATGTTTGCTTCCGTTGCACATTGGGTTGAAAAGGGTCAAAAGTAAGGATTAATTCAAAAATTGAAATGAGTATTTTGTAATAAATTTTTATACCGGGTAACAGAGTATAAAATGGGTCATCACTAACTGTCAAAACTATTGTTCTGAGTTGTTTACTTTTCTTGCTATACTCTCTCAAAGTTCAACAATTTTTTTTAATTTTGCTCGAAGTGGTAAAAAGTTAAAAACGAGATATTTCAAGTTTAATTTTTTCATTATTTTTTTTTAATTCTAACATTTTCAAATGGATGCATCAATCAACCTCAGGTATTGACTGTATTATTAAAAAAAAAAATTTAGATAAATGTTTTAGAAATATTTTTAATAATTTTTTGAAAATTGTCCTAAAAAGAGGGTATTTTTTGAAAAGAGATTGAGTTTCAACGTAATTCCAGATGAGATCGGGTAAAATTATTTATATTGTAGTAAAATATGGGATTTCTACTTGTGTATTCCAAAAAAACATTTTGCCAATACTTGCCAACGAATGTAACATTCAAGTTTTTATTAAAAGTCGCCAGTATAAAATTAAAAAAAATGCTTGAAAACACAACAGAAAAAATCTTTTTTTAGTTTTTGTTTTGTGTTTATTTTCGTAGCTGTGATTGTTATTGTTGCTGTTGTAACCAACCAAAGCCAAGTGGACCAACCAAAGCCAGGTTTTGGAAACTCTAATGATGGCAACACTGCCAGACGGTTTTTTCAAAATGCAGATGTTTCTGCTCAAATCAGAAAAGTTGATGCAGAATTGATAGAAAGAATGCATGTGATACTGATTGCTGTATCTTGCGGGCACGAGATTCACGTAGAAAAATTTCGAAAATAAATATACTCAGAATATAGCCAGACATTTTGTAAAGCTCTATCCGTGGTATTATATGCCTCCAACTTTACATAAATTCCTTATTCACGGGCCAGAAATAGTAAGATACGCCTTGTTGCCAATAGGTCAACTATCTGAGGAAGCTCAAGAAGCTAGAAATAAAGATTTTAAAAATTACAGAGAACACTATTCTCGTAAATGCAGTCGGGAGAAGTCAAATGAAGATATATTCAATAGGTTACTTCTTAGTTCGGATCCTTTAATTACCACTAAAAGCAAAAATTATGGCAAAAAAATATATAATATACCACAGACGGCACTAGATTTATTAATTTTGCCCAAGATTTCTGATGAAGAAAAGATTAATGAAGATATTGATGATGATAATTATGAAGATGCTGATTATATTTATGAAGGTGACGATAATACGGAGGATCCTTGATTTTAACTGTATATATATATATATATATATATATATATATATATATATATATATATAAGAACAATATAAAATAAAAAATAAACAATAAATGCATACAAAATTTTCAGTTATAAATGTAGCAATATATTCAATATTAATAGAATTTTTTTTTAATACTTTTTTTTAATTTTTTTGAAATGGTTGTTTGTTTTGTGCTTATAATTATTCATCAATAAAAACATAATATTATTTTATAATGTGAATTTTTTGAGTTAAATTTGTGGAATTGTGGAATTTGGAAAATAAAATCGGATTTTAAAATTATAATTATATAAATACATATTAAATATTTATTCCTTTTATATTTATAAAAAAAATTTCATTTTTTCTAAAGGCACATTAACTAAGTTCTAACTTGCAATTTCATTTACTAATTTATCGCTTTTTATTCCAAAGTTACAGCGAAAATTGTAAGAAAAGATCATTTTTTCCAAAACACAAAAAAGCTCCTAACGGGTTAAAACAAATTTTTTGTCCACTTTTTTTTTAAATGGTGGTTTTTTATGCATTAATGAATATCCATTAAAAAAATTAACAATATTTTGAAATTACGTCTTCCCTGAATTAATCCTCACTTTTCATGCTTTTCAACCCACTGTGCGTTGTATTCTTGTAGAAGAATGGCTATTGGAAAAAAAACATATGGGTAATTTTGACAATAGGATTAATGCTTTGTTTCAAAAATGATTTTATACGTTTGATATGAATATTTTAGAAATTGTTTAACGGTATTGTGTTTCAATGCTATAAAACAAAATGGGATATTGTTTTGCATTATACGTCACTTCTGGACAGAACTGGATTTTAAATGTATATAGGAAAATGGGTTATTTGGCTTCCAGCTCACAATATAATTAATTTTACTAAACATATTTCAGAATATAATTTTTAACAATACATAAGTTCGCTAATAAATGTTAATTTAAAACACTGAAAAATTTAGTTTTATTGTATTTGATTTTGGCAATAATTGAAAAGCAGAGTTATATATTCAGATTTATTTTTCTACATACCCCGACAATTGCCAATAGGACGATCCCAATTGGAACCGTTACAATAGGAATAACGATTTCCAGCTAAATTATAATTATCAGAACAATACAAAATGGCTTTGACTTCATTTTCAATTAGAATTCGACCGTTTTCTGGTTGTTGTATAGATTTTTGACAACCTTTTTCTAAAATGATAACAAAACACAGTATTAAGATGATGAATCATTTACAACGTCAACTTCCGCTAAGTACTAAGCTATTTTCATCATGCATATCGACACATACTTGCACAAACTGGTCGCTCTCCATCCCATTTCCCTCGAATACAATCGATTGTTTTTGGTCCTTGTAATTGAAATCCCGGATTACAGGTTATTCGCATGATTCTATCACGTCTCAAACGATAACTACCATTTGGAATATAATCAGGTTTTTCACATCGTGCCCTTACACGATCCGTGTTCACATGTCGGGCCACGAGACTTAATATTATCACAAAAAATGATACAATAACCTGTGGTCTTTGACATTTATTTGAAAACAACATTGTTAAATTAATATAATTTATTTTGTAAACACTCGTTTATTAGAAATTGTAATGGAATATTAATTATTTTTCCTTCCGCTTGATGTTTACTTATGGATAACTTAATTCGAAATACCACTGATACGGTTCATAAAATGTTCACAGCTTGTACGTTTTGAACTCATGAGCCTTCTTATCAGGAATTGGTTTCTTTTTTTCTGTTTAATTTATTAAATCTTTTGTTGTATGCTTGGTTTTGCATACATTGTGCACACACAATTCATATAGTTACTAACGATCATATTAATGAGTAAATTATTAAAATGTGTTTCCTTTTGTGTTTTCTTAGCGCCCGCTCGTCATCCCGACTTGATCGGTTTGTTTTGTTTTTCTTTGCGCCTTCTATATTAGTTGATGATAAAAAAAAAAAAACCGTTGTGCTCATAATTGTTTAAGAATTGCATGAAACTGTAATCTTAGTAATACGTACATTAGGGTGGCATATTTTCTTTTAAGCCAATTTGATATCTTATATCATGATTTAAGAGACACGTTCTTTGGTCCAACTAATTAGATATAGAAAATAAGCATAAACCAACTTCGTGTGGTATTGCTTTGAATTTGTTGCCCGCAGTTATGTAAAAATTCATATCGGATGCTATTTTTATATGTTGACTGTGTCGAAAAATGGACCCATAATTAACTTATATATTAAGGTCACCGATTTATTACATTAACATACATATACTAAATTTGAGAAAAATCTATGCAATTTTTTTAAACAGATTGGGGTACCGAACTTCAAGAGTTTCAATAGCGTTCTTAGCAAATAGCTTATGTAAGAAAGCAGAAACCGATGCTTAGTCGATCGGTATAATAACAGGTGGGTCTAGGTCAAGTATTTTTGGTAGTTACAAACATTAGCACAAACTCTGATCATAGATTGTTATAGAGTAGAAACTTTATAGTTTCAGAATACTGCAGACAATGCAGTATAAAATAGAATGTTAGAATGTGTTTTTTTTTTCACTTAGACGAAACTTAAGAAAAGGTTTGCTGTCAAACTAACTGTTTTACTGCACTCACTTTTTGACATTTATGATAAGTATACTAGCGTATAAAATCATCGTCATGAATAGATTCACGCTTGAACAACGCTACAAAATTATCCAAATTTACTTTTTGTGGCGCACATAATCCACCATCTGCGTCGTATGTCGAACTGTACATAGATTTCATACCGCATACTCTATATATGATACAATAATACGTTGAAGGAATGTGCAACAATTGACGCTTTGGAGACCAACATTGTTTGCGTTATTCCTGATACACGGTTAGTGCTTTGCCAAAAACTGTCGCGGTCGCCATATTAATGCCATGTATAGATCCTTTGAATAAAAACTGTTTTAATTAAAATTTATTTTTTGTCTTACTTTGCAATTTCAAGTTCTGTCGGGCTTCTAAATACAGTCTTTATAATTGCATTTTAGTCATACTACTGTGTTCAAATCATACTTGGGAATTTTTCTTTGGCATTGAAGTTTCATTAGCATTAGAACAATTAATTCAAATGACAAAAAATTCATTATCATTCAATAATAATTTTTTATACCCTTATTCCGTTTGTAATAATTATGATAACAGTCTGGTTCCGATTATACTTATATATATTTTTCATCCTTATTACAAGTGGAGTTGATATAGCGTTGACCGTCTATCTGTTTGTGGAAATCACAATCACGCCCGTAGTAGGGCGATTGTATAATAAAAATGGGTCTGGGTCTAATATTTTTGGTAGTTACAAACATCAGCACAAACTCATTATACCCTGACCACATAGTTATAAATGGTATAAAATGTATCGTTTCTTAATAAAGTATTGATACAAAATGAAATAACTATAACTGCATACAAAAGTAAAAATTAATCAGATTTTCATAAGGTTTTTGTAACACTTTAGATGTAAGCAGTTTTTTTTTTTTTTGTTAAAGAACTCTATGTATAATTAAACATATAGACAATTTTCCACATTACAAGAATTTTAATTTGAAAATACATATGTGACCTGCTCCGAGAAAAGGGACCTAGTGTGTCAAAAAACGGGGTGTGTCAAAAACGGTGGATTCTGGTACCTAAAAGGGTGTATAAACTTTAAATGCGTTTTTTTTCTCAAAACTTAATTTTCACACACTAGGTCCCTTTTCTCGGAGCAGGTCACATATATCAAATTTGCATAATTTTGTATATATATTTTAATACTTATGTTTTGATGAATTCGAAATATTTCATTTGCAGAAAAAATTTCAGATCAGGAAGTTTAAGCATACGAAATATTTTTACTATTGAATACGTCTAAAGTTTTTCTTAAATATTTTCAGATGCTATTGTTTTACATATAAAATCACCGCAAAACAAACAGAAATTATTTCCCGTAGACTTGGCAAAAATAACTCACTTAGTCTGGCAATCCCTTTCTTTAACACAATATTCACATAAAAACCATTCATGGGACTAATTCATTATATGAACTAATTAATTACCGTTTTTATTACAAATTAAATCACGTCAATGTTAATAAATTAATTAAAATATAAATACCATTAATTATGCCTTAATTGAAGCAAGGATAGTCTCGAGAAACCCGATTTCCGAAAATGTTTAGAAATGTTCAGCGCATTATAGAATTGAAGAACAAATTTATGCGTCTTTGTTAATTTGACAGTGGTGTCACGAATATGTGTCCTAAAACTCAGAAGATTTTAAGTGGAGCTTGACTACCTGGTCCAAAAAAAAAAACAAGTAAGAAAATCATAGTCAGTTTAGACCGAGTATACGATACCATGCGTTCAGAGATCCTATCTCTTAGGTCCAACTAATTAGATATAGAAAATAAGCATAAACCAAATTTGAGTGGCATTGTTATTAATTTTGTTGCCTTTGAATATGAAAAAGTTCATATCGGATACTATATTAATATGGGGCCTAGGTCGAAAAATGGATCGATTCTGACCACAACTGGTTAGGTCACTTATTTTTTGCAAATATAAAAATACCAAATTTGAGAAAAATCTATGCAATAATTATATTATACCCTATACCACTTTCTGGTCAGGGTATATTGACTTTGTACTGATGTTTGTAACTACAAAAAATGTTTGATCTAAATCCATCGTTTGTTATACCGATCGACACAGAATCACTTTCTGAGTCCATTAAGCGATGTCCGTCCGTCCGTCCGTCCGCCCGTTCGTCTGTGTGTCCATGTAAACTTTGTAATCAAATTACAGCTCGCAAATATGAATATAATTTGATGAAATTTGGTATATAAGCTTATACCGGCCATAGCATGAATGCTTTTGAGAGTGGTGAAAATCGGTGTATTTTAGGACCTAGTCCCCATACAAATATGAAATCGACTTAAATTACCATAAGATCCAAATTATCATATAAATCCCCTTCAAATTGAGTTTGTGGTGTTTATTACACCCATTAATCAATAGTCCAAAAATAAATGTACAGGACTATTCTTAGTCATAGCCCCCATATGAAACTGATTCCCGATCTTCACATAAATTTATCAAAAAACAAAAATATTGCACATATTTTGCTCAATTTTGGTTTGTGTATGTTTTTGAAAAAAATAAGTGACGTTTCCGAATGTGGTCAGGACCGGTCCATTTTCCAAGCTAGTCCCCATATAAATATATCATCCGATATGAAGCTTTTCATATCCGACGGCAAAGAAATTAATAACAATGTCACTCAAATTTGATTTATGCTTATTTTCTATATCTAATTAGTTGGACCTAAGACAAAGGGTCTCTAAACGTGTTGCATAGTGTATCGTATCGACGGTCTAGACTGACTATAATTTTCTTACTTGTTTTTTGATAGATTTAAATGACGATCGGGAAGCAGCTTTATATGGGGGCTAGGACTAAGAATTGTCGTATAGGGTTTATTTTTGGGCTACTGATAAATGGGAGAAATAAGCAAACACAAACCTAATTTGGGATCTATTAGATAATTTGGATTTTATGACAGTTTAAGTCGATTTCATAGGGGACATTTGTATCGAGACTAGGCCTGAACATGCACCGATTTTAACCAGTTTCAACAGCGTTCATGCTATGGCCGATGTAAGCTTATATACCAAACTTCATCAAAATATATTCATATTTGCGAACTGCAGTTTGATCAAAAATTTACATGGATATACAGTCAGACGGATGGACGGACATCGCTAAATCGACTCAAAAAGTGATTTTGTGTCGATCGGTATAATAAGGGATGGGTCTAGGTCAAATATTTTTGGTAGTTACAAACATCAGACGAAGTCAATAAACCCAGACCACGTAGTGGTATAGAGTAAAAACGTCAGAAGCTCCTATAAAGGATGAACAAAAAGTCCATACGCAGTGATGGGAACTATAAATTTTTTTTTTATCTAATGTAATTTCAATGAAATAAAAAGGGTCAATTTGTTCCACATTATTACACTTCAGGTATGTTAAGATTTGTTCTCACTCCATAGTTGACTCTACCCTTTAATAGCTGATGCTACCCTTTAACTCCAGAATCGGAATGCAAACGTTTTATATTTATTTTTATACCCTCCACTCCAGTGTGCAGAGGATATATATAAGTTTGTCATTCCGTTTGTAATAATTGTGGTCCTTATAACAAGCGGCGTTGATATAGCGATGACCGTCTGTCCGTCTGCCCGTCTGTGGAAATCACGATGACGGCTTCAGTCGGGTAGTTAGGGTGCTCGTTGATATAAAAAATTATTCACTAACATCCTGAGAAGTTTGCTGTTTAAAATCGTCCAAATCGGTTAATCTGGTCCCTAGAATTGAGAGAAGTAAAACAAATCCTGAGAAAATATGATTTGAATATGTGTTCTTGTCACGATAACGCCCTCAATAGGACAGCTACGGCGCTCATGAGAATGATTCACTAACATCATGAGAAGGTTTCTGTTTTTTAAATTATGGCAATTGGTTTCATAGGTGCCGAGAAATCACTGAAAATATAAAAAAAGTATGACGTTTTCCTATATAGTTTTCCTAAATTTTGTATTTTGTCATAGCTGTGCATGTTGTTTTTGTGGTCGTTGTGTTAATAATATAAAAATTCATTAATATCAATATTTTTTGGTGTAATATTTAAGTTAATTAAGTGATTAATTAAAAAAAAAAATATAAAATCAATATCAATATTCTGCGATTTTTAAAACATCACAAAATGTTACAAATTGATACATACTACTGTTGCCAATATCAAAATACTATAAATAATATTCATATATTCTGTATATGTATATCCATAATAAGCGCATATTAAAATAAATCGGTATTTTATTTTATTTAGACAAAATTCTGAAATTTTTAGAGTTGCAAAAATAGTATGGTTTTAAGGGTTGTATTTTTAGTACATGTATAAACTCTGCATACTTGCATTCAAAAGTAGTAGGTAAACCATAAAATATTTACCCTGTATAAAATTGGTGTTTAAAAAAATACTATTTTTTGTCAGATGTTAAAAAAAGATGTTAATTACAATAAATTTTTAAAATTTGTTATTTAATGTCGGGACGGAGGCAAACGCCACTACCAAAAATTTTTTTCATGAGTTATCCACATTAAGAATAACCGCGGAGCTCAGCTCAATCAATGTGCAATGATCGAGCCTTGCTCTAGGAAACATGCTTTTCTTAACACAAACGCCATTCCCAACTACCAAAAATTTTAGGCACAAGCCATTCACGTTATGAATGGTCGCGGAGCTCATCGCAATCAAAGTGCAATGATCAAGCTTCGCCCCGGGAAACATATATTCATGCTTTTCTTAGCACAAACCGAACTTCTTATGTCACATTAAAAATAAACTAATTGAGAAGTACAATTTATCATTACGCTGTATTATAATACTATTTTCTTATTTTACTGGTAGCTAGTAAACAAAGTGATCGTATCATTGTGAACGAAATAGAATTGAAATTGTGTGCAGATTTGTTTTACTTAAAAAACCTGTTTCTACAGATAGTGAATAAAATCCCAGTAAGCATTTTATGCAATAAATGATCATGTAGAGTCTTTTTTGAATCAGTCATAAATGCGCTCTTTTGCTGATCACAAAATAGTTTTTTGTTGGGACGAAATATTACCCTACCCGCGATTCCCTTGTGAGTCCTTTTTATCCGCTTTTCTGATTAGTTTCGACTCATTTTTGAGTCGTATTTAATGTCATTTTTCTATAAATCACTTTTTAAGGGTAAACAAAAATCATTTTCTAGTCTTTTTTCTAATAGCGCATATGATTAATTAGTTTTTAATCATCAAAAGTGCTCGAAGAAGACACAGTAAGGTAATTTTTGTTAAAACAATCTTCGAAATGATGACTGGGATATCGTATGTTTTTGTTAACACACACACGTATGCATAGCAGCACCAGTAAACCGAACTCTAATCGGCTTCTTATATGTATACAGCCGACCAAAAACGAAAATACTCACCAAAGAGTAACCAACAATTTCATTCAGTCTTATGGAAGCTTTTGAACAAAGCAAGTTTATATCGCGTTGTCTTGTGAAATTTTTACATTGTTTTTTAATAGGTACTAGTGATGCCAGGAGATTTTTTCAGAATTCTCTACGTTTATGAAAAAAATTACCTTTTTTCCCTACACCCACTTTTTCCCTTACACTACTTTTTTCAAAATTTATTTTTAATTTGTACATTTTCAATTTCAATTATGTAAAAATAACATAAAAACGAAGAAAAAAATATTAAAAATAAGATAAAAATATCATGAGAATTACATAAGAATAATATAAAAAACAGTCAGATATTATAAAAAAATTATTTTTACAATTCTGTGTAATTCATCCTTTTGTTATGGCTAGATGTGCATTTATAATTTACACAATTAATTAAAATGGCTTGCAAATGAGGTGTTATAACTCAAACAGAATATTTGTTCCTGGTTTTAAAAGATTTTTTATAACAGTGGTTATTAGCATGTATACTTAGATCTGATTTATCGCATTTTAATATTTTTTCACAAGTCTTGCATCTGCATTTATAGTCGTCACCTTCGACCTATTCCAGCCATCCATTAGCTTCTCGTTTCTCAACTTACTGAAGCAAAATCTTTATTTTCTGTATTTCTTTGATGTGTTTTCAGCATCATCGAAAAACAAATCGAACATTTTTCCAAAATTAATTATGTTCAAATTTATAATATTTTAATTTAATGCACAAAAAAGTGTTTTATAATTGTCATTGTTATTAAAGAATCCACATATTTACTTCCTTCATATTATAGAGTTATTACCAGACTTAAAAAAGACTTTAAAGTTTAAAATTGAAAAAATTATTTGATATATAACAAATACATCCAAAATAGTTTTGACTGAAATTTTTGGCAGTTTTAGTTTTGCCTTGTATCAAAAAAAAAACAATTTGTTAAATATTTTCATTTTAATTATCTTAATTAATTTAAAGAAAAAGATAAATTTAATACAATAAAAACAAGTAAGAGTTGAAAGTTGATCTATGTGGACTCACAAATGTGCCATATACTAATAGTTCTGGAAAATTGAAAAGGATTGTAAAAAATAAAATTCACCTTTATATTAAAAAATTTTAATTAAAAAGAAAATTAGAAAATAAACCATTTAGCTGGTTAAACTTAATATTGTTTGTAATTATCTGGATCAGGTTAGTATTTAAAATGGGATAAATCGGATGTCATTGTGCCAATTTATGACCTAAAATATGTAGACAGCTCTATAAAATGCTGAAAATTCAGAGCATTTGTTGTAATAATTCAGTAATAGGTTTATCAAAGTGTTTACATATTCAAATATTTTATATACATTTGTTACAAATAGTGCAAGCAGCCCAGATATTAATGTAAACGTAAAACCCAGGTGGAGGGTATCAAAGATTCGGCATAGCCGAATTTAACACTCTTACTTGTTTGTTTTCTAATTGTTAAAAACATTTTTTTGCTCATGTTATTAGTGCACGTTAAATTTTTTAACGGATTATTTGTGAAACGGATTTATAAAATAATTTAAATTTTTTATTTTATAAAATGGCTTTAAACATAATAAATATGTTTAAATTATTTAAATTTCCACAAAAAGATATATTAACCCTACAAAGCGTAGAAATAGGGATATAAAATTTATTTGGATTGCTTTTCTAATATTTGATTTTGGAAATAATCGAATGCCCTATAATTCTTTCATTTAGTAAAATGGAATAATTACGAAAAATTTAATAAAATGTACATTTAAGATCTCAAGATTGTTCAAGTGTAAACTAAGTATGTTATTGTAATTAAGTTATTGAGTAGATGCTGCTGAGCCACTCAAACCAAGACTACAATCTAAAAATGTGAAATACTATAGTCTTAAGAAAATTACGATAAATAGTTACAGGGTTGCAATACAATAACTTTACTGTGATATTATTTTAAGCTGAGTACTTGTTATTAATTTATGTTCAATGTAATTTTTGTTTTTTATGTTGTATGTAAATTAAATTAATTTTTAAATGTGATAAATAATACTCATGTTACTAATTTCCTTGAATAAGTCAACAAAGAATTGGCGAAATTTCGGAAAGAAATGTAATTTAAATGCAGTTTTATTTACATTAAAAATCTTATTATATTATTTTGAAATAAAAGAAACAAGAGGATATTAACCAATTAAGACAATAATAAAATCAATCAAGTTTTGACAACCAAAGTTCAAACATTACAATGTAAAGATTAATATTTATTTTTTACAAAAGATATTTAATGAATATGTGTTGATGCTTATAATTATGAAAATTATAACGATACACCCAGAGTCACCTTCGTTATCAATTTAGCGATGTCTGCAAGCTATTTTTCGTATTAAATGTATCCTTGCATCTTTAAGTATTACCAGCCAATTCAGATAAAAAATACTTCATTCACAATTTTCTTTTTAAAAGGTTAATATCTGAACATTTTACTGATATATGGCAAAACAAAAATTACCAAGATTTTTAGTTTGTTATGTTGGAAACAGTTATATAGTATAACTGTATAACTCTTTGTTTGGATTTTCATAAGGTTGGTTTAACAACAAAGGTACATATGTATATGAATTTAGAAATCTGCTTACTTATGTACTGTAGTTTGTGTAATGTTTTTAGGTTTCAATATGGGTTTTATAAAGTTTGTCCAAATTAATCCTTCTGTGTATTGTGTAACCTATTTGTCACATACGTTTTAATGACATAAAATGCCCATTAAAATATTCCAAATCAATTATTTTCGTTTTTAAAAGCGTTGTTGGAAAATGTAATTAAAATAACATCGAAACACTAGCAGACCCGAGGAATTATAAAATATCTCTCAACAAATGAAAAATTTAAAACAGATAAATCAATTAATTTTTAATACATTTTGGGGGCTTTTTCGAAATATTTTATCTTACGAGAATCACCACAAAATGTTTCCAGAGGATGCACTGCAATATATATTTATAACCGGAACCAGTGTTGCCAGAAGTAGGGAAAAATCCCTACATGTAGGTATTTTTACCATCAAATTGATTGCGTAGGGAAAATCGGACAGATTTTTTTTTTTTTTGTTAAAATGTAGGTACTTTTTTGAAAAATCCATTAAAAAAAAAAAAATAGTTTTTAATAAAATTTTCAAAAAAAAAAAAAAAAAAAAATAGTTTTTAAATCGTTTTTTATTCAAAATGTTGTAAAATAACAAAAAAGTCGATTATAAAATATAATGTGTTGACAACACTAAAAAGTTTTTACTTAACTATCTGCCAACAATAGTAGTTTTTGACAGTTTGTTGCATATTGACGTTTATATTTGTGGCAAGTGGCAAGTATGAATATGAAATATGATGGATATCAGTTACTATTTTTCGTAGTAGGCTGAATTTTCAAAGAAAAAAATCCACATTAACGTAGTTTTTTAAGTTAAGCATAAAACTAATTTTATTCAAAGATAAATTTATTTTATAAACATCGATCACTACGTAAGTTTAATTGAATACTTAATAACAATTGACTTAATTAACAACCTTTACTTTATAACACAGAAAATGTTCTCAGATTCGTCAGATTCTTCTGAAAATGAAAACCAGCCAAAAAAATACCGAAAACAAATGTTTCGTTCTCAGTGGTTGGAAGCGGATGAATTTAGAGGGTGGTTAATGGAAATAAAGGAAGACAAATTTAAATGCAAGTGTAAATCATGCGGAAAAGTGTTAAATTGTGGAAGATCCGAGCTTAGCAAACATGCTTCAACAAAATTACACCAAAAAAATGTTTCATCTATAAATAACACTAAGCCAGTGGACAAATTTTTTGAAAAACAAGCTGTAGTGGCTGACCCCGTTGCTAATTTTGAAATGCGCATAAGCCTTTTTTTTTGCGGAGCACAATGTAGCCTTTCATATAATAGACCACTTAGTACCACTTCTAAAAGAAATAGTCCCGGATTCCCATATTATACAAAAAAGCAAATTGGGAAGAACAAAGTGTACAAAAATAATAAAAAACGTATTGGCTAATGAACAAAAATCTATTTTAATAACAAAACTACAACAATACAAATTCTCTGTACTTGTGGACGAAAGCACTGACGTATGTTCCAGCAAGACAATGTGCGTTCTTGTTAGGTTTTTTGATGAAGAGCGAGAAGAAGTAGTGGTACAACTTTTAGATCTGCTACATGTTGGAACAGATTGCAGCGCAGAGGCGTTGGACAAGTCTTTCAAAGAATGCATTTTGAGTTATTCAATTTCATTTTCTAATATAATAGGTTTATCTTGTGATGGAGCGAATGTTATGGTGGGACAATTTAATTCATTTTCTTCCCGTTTACTGGAAGATAATCCTGGTGCTATTACAATAAAATGTATATGCCACTCGGCAGCAATAATAGCCAACAAGGGCTGTTTTACTTTACCTATAGCCCCAGAAGAATTAATTCGTCAAATTGGATCTTATATATCTGGCAGCTCGAAGAGGTGTGCAGAGTTGGAAGAATTCCAAGTAATATTTTATGAAGAAAAACGTAAAATATTGAGAACTTCAGCTACCAGATGGTTATCTCACCAAAAATGTATAGAGCGTATATTATCAAATTGGCAAGCTCTTCTTGAATATTTTAAATTTAGCTATGCTCGAGATAAATTGAAATCTGCTGAACTGATTTACAACGAACTTACTAATGAGTGCAACAAGGCGTATTTACTTTTTCTAAAGTACGTTTTGAATTATTTTAACTCTCTAAATGCTCTTTTTCAATCAAAAAAGCCTCTAATTCACGTGCCCCATTCTGAATCAACCAAAATATTTTTGAAGCTTGGTCAAAATTGCATAAAAAAATCGGAATTAAAGGTTAATTGTTTGGTTCGATCACCGCATAATTCATTACCCATTAAGGAAGTATTTGTTGGATATGAGTGTGAAGAATTTTTAAAAAAACTACCAGAGCAAAATGTCAATCAAATTAAATCTGATTGCCTTCAATTTTATATAACGGATCTTGAAGAAATTCAAAAAAGACTTCCACTAAAATTTGAATCTATTTTTAAAGAAATGGAATTCTTGAATCCAAATAACGTTTTTGGAGAAAACAAAGAAGATTTTACATTCAATTTATTATGTAAAAAATTTAACTTAAACCTTAATGATATTTTAGAAGAATGTTCTCCACATTGGAGTATAATTTTTTTAAAACTGAAATTAAAAATTTTGAAAAAATGGACGTAGTTCAATTTTGGACAAAAATAATTAAAACGAAAAATTTTTCAGATGAAATAGTGTTTCCAAATTTATCAAATTTGGTTAAAATTTTACTTGGATTACCCCATGCAAATGCTGATGCCCAAAGGATCTTCTCCATTATTACTGATGTTCGTACCAAAAAAAGAAACAAATTGAGCCACACAAATTTGAGTTCTATTTGTATTATAAGATCCTTTTTACAGAATAGTGGAAAAAACTGCACCAATTTTAAATGCACCAAAAACCATTTTGAAAAATTTACCACAAAGGAACTTTATGATTAATTCTTAAACTTTTTATTGCACCTGAATTTAATGTACAAACTTTTTATTCTTATTTTTATTTTATGATACATGCAATGTACTTATTTAAATGAAATACAATTCACTTTTGTTTTTAAAACATTTTTTTTTTTCAATTTAAATGAAAAAGTGTAGGGGAAAATTTTTGGGAATGTAGGGAAAAATCGGATTTTTTTCATAAGCGTAGGTATTTCACAAAAAATCTACTGGCATCACTGTGAACTTAGAGAAACATCATCTTATATATTAAAATAATTTATGAAAACTAATCCGAGTCCGTCTGGCCGTTCTATCCGGCCGATATCCTTAATTTTTTTTTTAATGAAAGGTATTTAGACACAGATATATCATCAATCATTGAAATTTACTCAACTCCCACCTTACTCAACTTATACTCAAACGCGATTTTTTGAAGATTTTTTTCAATATTTTCTTTCACTCAAACTCTCTACAACTAGAGTTCTAAATAACGTAGGTTGTTGAAAGAAGTCTTAGAACACTCAGTGGATCAAGCTCTTTCTTTTGAGCTTTGTTTAAAATCGTTGAGTTTCAGCAAATTTATGCATGCAGAATCAATTTTACATTATGTAATTATGTAATGTAATACGAAAGTTAACGTACAGATTAACTGTTTAAATTCGTTGAGTTTGAGGAAAGTTATGTGTGCACAATCAACTTTACATTAAATTTTTTCAATATTTTTCAATATTTTCCTTCACTCAAACCTCTATAACTGGAGTTCTAATTCACGTAGGCTGTTGACACAAGTCAAAGAACACTCACGGCTCATCATAAAAATTAATATAATATAATATAATGCTGCGGAGCAGCACGGGTCTCTAGTATATTATTACAAAACATATAAACATATATTTTTTACAATGCGTTTAATATATTAGCTATTATTTATTATATTCGTATATATACTTAATTTCAAAACACATAATACCAATACCTGTACATATACATATCGCACCTGTACCTCTAAAGTGAGTCAACTCAAAATGTACAAATATTTACTATAAATTTAAAAACAGTTGTTTCATTGTAAAGAATTGCGAATAGTAAGTATACAACAGTAGTTGTTTTTGCGATTTTTTCAGTGATCATCAAAAATAACAAGTTTTTTTGGATGCAACTCAAAATGTGTTTTTTTAGTGGATTCTAAAGAAGCTACTCATATAGCACAAAGAGGGTTACAACCGGAATTTTTTTTTCGAAAGACTAGATAAACCGATATGAGATTTTTACAGTGGATAGATATGACCACTGTGTATCGTTTTCTTGCAAAAAGTGAAAATTTAAAAATTTTGAGTTGACTCACTTTAGAGGTACAGGTGCGATATGTGGATCTAAATATAAAAATCTGGATTTTTCATGCAATAATGGATTACCCATTAAAGCTTTGTCACACTAACACAAATGTTAAATTTCTTTTTTACTGTTTTTTTTTTAAAATAATTTTTAGTTTTACTTGAATATTCATCATTCTTCATTTGAGCAAAATATTTAGAAAAACACTTTTATTTTGAATTTGTGGCAAACAATTTGACACCAAAAATTTTTTTTGTTAACTGATTTTTTTCAACAAAAAATGTATTTTTAAAGCAATAAAATAATAATATTATTTCATACTGAAGACTACATATCGACCATACGAATATGTCACACGTAGCCCTCGATATACTAAAAAGTATATGTTTATTTTTTTTGTAAAGATATTTTAAAAAAACTTCAAAGCAGAAGGTTAATAAATTTTTGATAATATTTTTCATGAATAATTGTTTGTTCAGCCATTTTTTTTAACCACAGAGTAGCAGAGGGTATAACAGATTTGCTGCTAATCGAATCAATAACTAAAGTATTCGATTAACACAAGCGAAATTGGGTTAAAAGAACTTAATGTCGGATGTTATAACATAAGTTCGCTACCAGAACAAATGTTCGGTATATGTATATTCTCTGTGCACTGCGATATAAATGGGGATAACTTTAGTTTTTGCAAACAAATACGTTTGGTGCTTTAAAGGCATTATGAATTTTTGTTCGAGTTGCTTGAGATATCGAACTTCCATTTCCATCGCAATATAACTATTGACATTTTATTACGCCGCATAGATCGAAATAAATAATTTATGGTTTTCTTCTTGTCAACATTAATACAACATCTCAAGTCTCACAGTGTTGGTAACAGTTTATTATTCCGTTTTCATTAGGGGTTGATTAATAACTACCGTATCTTTGTGAATCTCTGCTGTACACATACTTATTAATACAATTGCAAACTTGTATATATAAACGTAATAGTAACGATGTAAGAATCTTTTCAAAAGAAAAATTGTTTGTGTACTTTGTTTAGAACGATTCATCTATTGCAAGTACCCGTAGATAATCAGTCAATATTGACAAGTTCTTATTGGCACTTCCTGTGCTGACGGTTGCTTTTTCTATGACATTCATTCCTTGAGTACAATCATAGTTCGAGAGAAAACTTTCAAAGCGATAGGGTGAGTGTGTGTGTGCGTTCGTGCGAGTGCGTGTGTAGCTCATAATTCACTATCACAAAGATTTAAAATACAACAGCATGACACGTGACCATTGCACATGGTTCATTTGGGCATAATGTAGGTTTGAGCCTTAAATCTTAGTCGTCTGGATGGTTGGCTAGTGGGAAATTCATTTTGTTAAAGTCATCTATAATTACCATGATACATGATACTTGTAAATGTCGGAAGGTATATGAATGTTTATATTTGTTTGTATATTTTTCAACATAATGCTTTGAGAACTGGAAGTCAGATACTTTTTGTACTTAACCCTTTAACGAACATAAATATTCCTCCGAAGGAATTTTGATTTTCATGATTTGCAACCTATTTTTTATATTTTTTGTAAAACTTAAGGTATTCCTTAAAAAATACATTATACCCTATAAACTTTCTTGTTTTTCAAATTTTCATTTTTGCAATAAATTATTTTTTAAAAATATTTTTTATATTTTTTGTAAAATTTAAGGTATTCCTTAAAAAATACATTATACCCTATAAACTTTCTTGTTTTTCAAATTTGCATTTTTGCAATAAATTATTTTTTTTAAATACATTAGCACATAAAACAGTTTTTTAGAGCACATTTTTGATTTCCCTGGTAATTAACAATATATTTACACAGTCTCTCTTATTAAAAAAGGCAAAGGTAAAAAATCTCGATAGTAGGGAAACTTGGTAATCCAGTATGGCTCTGGAATCAAATATCCGGATTATCGAGTTTTTTCTATCTTTAGAAAGTGAAATGTTTAAAATTTAAGTAAACTAAATATAACAAAAATTGTCTGCGCAAAAAGGCGAACCCGATGCGGAAGCAAATGAACATTTTGCGTGTAATGCAAAATATATTTGTGCAGGTGTAAAATTTTCATACTTTCCCATTTTGTGCAAAAATCTAGGCTTGCTTAAAAATTTACTTCGACCTGTGATGACCTCTATAAACGTTTTCGTCCTTGAACTGAATTTTGAGCAAATTTGAACATTGATCAATTCCTCAGTCGCAATCATAATTCGAAGAGCTCAAAAAAATAAACGTGTATAAAACTCTATTTTTTCTGAAACCGATTACGATTACGAATAAAATTCTGTTGCCTTAACAGTTAATAATTTATCAGGGTAGAAAATGGTTAGCTGATATTTCATTGCTGTTGATGCAATCGAAAATACAGTTGTTAAAATTTAGATCAATTCGGTTGCCGATTTTTTTTTTTATACGAACTCATTAAATACTTTTTTCCCAGGTATTCCCAGGTTCGGCGTATGGTTTCTTCGCGTTTTTTTTTTTGGGCGGATGAGATTCTTTGGTGTGCACTTAATTGTGATTTTTATACATATTTTATCTGCTTGATTTTCTGTCATTTTCGAGATATACAATATCATCAATCAAGAGAAAAACATAGAAACAATGTTAAAAATTTTTAGAAAAAACAATCTATATATGTATCAGAATCACTTTCTGAGTCGATTTGGCAATGTCTGTCTCTCTCCATATATATTTTGATGAAATTTGGTGAAAATTGGTGCTTATTCAGACCTAGCCCTACAAATAACAGATTATCACTAGATATCGGTCCAATTTGGAATTGTTATTACATCCATAAATAAGAACTCCAAAAATAAACTCTATAGGACCATTCTTTGGTGAAGTCCTCATATAAAGCTGTTGCCTGAATTTCACTTAAATCTATCAAACAACAAATATATTTCACAGATTTTTCTCAATTTTAGTTTATATATGAGTCGTTCAGTGGATAAAGGGAATGAGTCCAAAAATTTGAAATGGAGAAAAACGACAGAACAGTTGACGTTGACTTTAAAACTAGTTGTTAGAACAAAACTCAAAACTAAACAAGTAAGAAAATTATAGTCGGTCTAGACCGACTATACGATACCCTATACCATGCGTTTAGAAACCCTATCTCTTAGGCCCAACTAACTGGACATAGAAAATAAGCAAAAACCAAATTTGAGTGGGATTTTTATTAATTTTTTTGGCTGCAGATATAAAAAAGTTCATATCGGATGCTATATCTATAAAGGGGCTAGGTCCAAAAATGGACCGATCCTGATCATGTTTGGTAAAGTCTCTTGTATTTTGCAAAAATATGTACAAACAGAATTTGAGAAGATCGGGAAGAAGCTCTATATGGGGTCAAAGGGATCATTTTTGGACTACTCATTAGTGGATGTAATGAACGCATACAAACCCAATTTGAGTAAGATCTATATGACAATTTGGATCTTATGGCAATTTATGTCGATTTCATATGGGTAATTTGTATGGGGGCTAGGTCTGAACATGGACCGATTCTCACCAATTTCAATAGCGTTCATCCCATGGCCGATAAAAGCTTATATACCAAATTTCATCAAAATATATTCATATTTGCGACCTGCAGTTTGATTACAAGCTTTACATGGACACACAGACGGACGGACGGACGGACGGACGGACGGACATTGTTAAATCAACTCAGAAAGTGATTCTGATTCGATCGGTATAATTAAAGATGGGTCTAGGTCAAATATTTTTGGTTGTTACAAACAGCAGCACAAAGTCATTATACCCAAACCACATAGTGGTATAGGGTATAAATAGCAAAATTAATTATTAGGGCTTTTTTTACAATTTGTAAATATATAATGTTAGTATGTAGGTGTATGTGTTCACAAAACCTGTTAATATGATACAAATACGTTTTTATTGATAAGAGTTTCAGTGGAAAAAGGGAATAAGTCCACCAAATATTTTGTTGTTAAAATCGATAGCGTAAAAATGCAAATTAATTATGTTTTGACTTTGAGCATTCGTTCGGAAATAAAAAGAAAAATATCCATCTAAATATTGGCTTACCTCGCGAAGTGATTTAATTGAATTAGGATATTTTGGAAAGAGTAATTTTTTTTATAATTTTGCAAAAAAAAAAAAAAAAGGCTGCAGATAATTTGTTTTTTTAGTTCAGTGCATTCTCACAGTTTTATTTTTAATGAACTTAAAAAAAAACATAAAAAATTTCTTCTTTTTAAAAGAAAAAATAACTAAAAAAATTTCTTTTTAAATGAATCGTAAGTACAACAAATTTAACAAAATATTACGTCTTCTTCAGAATAATCTTTCTGACTTGATACTGGTTTCAAGTTTTTATAGAAAGTATGGTACACAGGAGGGATATATTTTAATAAATCAATCATATCCTTTTTCTTTTCTTTTGTTATAGCTCTAGTTTCAGGATACAATAGACTTTGACTCACGCTATTCAATAACATTACTTTACCTTTCTTATGTTTATATTTTCAACTCCAAAATTTTCATCGAAATTATTTTTATATTGTATTACCCATGGTTTCGATCTCTCTAGTTTGATCCACCTCATTTGGAGCCAGTTTACCGGTTTTCCCGCGGTATTGGTTTTGCGATTGCAAACGTTATTTTCCAAAGATTTTGTAGAGAAAAATCAAAATGGGTCATTTTAACCACTCGAAACTGTTCCTTTCTTTTGCATGTTGCGATTATATTTATCCAATCATTTGGCGAATAAATGTGCCGAATTTTTTTTTGCCTTCGACTCAATAACGGCGAAAGCGGCATCATTTGGTAAGTAGGTATGTCCGCTTACTATAAATTTCATTTCAATCGGCTTAGCTTTTACATCAGTACTTTGAACTAATTTCAGTAAACTTAAGACAGTTTTGATATTTCTATTTTTCCAATACATGAGTCAGACCACAAAACAATCCGATCGTGCGTATCAGCAAACATTTTTGTGTATTTGACCAAACAAGATGCGATTTCTTGCGAGCCTCGTGATCCTTCAGTTTCTGGCCAAGCAACATGTCTCTAGCATTGTTTTGAAACTCATGGAATCCTAAGTTATATACGTTCAAATTACGTTTGTAATAAGCACTTGATGTGGTTAACTTGGGAAAAGTTAAGGCTTTTTGCAAATCGAAACAAAACACATAAGTGCTTTCGGAAGCAGATAGTTTATCCGCTGTTATTTGGCTTCGGGCTGTTTGAGCTTTTAATACGTGGCACTTCTTTTCTTGTATTGAGATAATATTGTCCACCGATGACTTAATTCTCATTTCTAGTAAATCGCACATTTGACAAGTATCTTTGGATGGGTGTTTGAAATGTAAGTTGAATTTCGTAGAAAAAATATGGTAGTAAAATTTTTCTTTTACAGTTTCAAGACTGTCCGACTTACACTTCTCAACATAAAGGTCGTACATTTTTCTTATGTTTAAGTTGGAATTTAATTACTTGCGCTGCGGATTATGCGATCTGCTGTAATGGCTAGTATAAGCCGGAAATGATTTTATATGATTAATGATGGGTGTGTCTTCAGTTTTATTAGTTCGAATGTGTTTTTCCCGCTGGTCTATTAATTCTGAAACCTGAATTTTTTTACTGCAATTAAAAAGTCGTTTTTTGCTTATGTGGTAGGTGTACAAAAAATAGTTTTTGCAGACAGGAATTTCGCCATGGTCTGGTATTCGAATAGAATACGAAAAAGTACGAAATCTCTGCTTTGGATTATCATTTCTTGGACGCTGTCTTTCAACTATTTTCGACGCAACGCAACCTCTAATAAAAATATTTTGTTATGTATGGGAGTTTAAGTTAAAAAAGGATGTCAACGCTGCTTTTCTTTGGTAAACTGTAATTTTGGAATTACAGTTACGTTTGCATCGACAAACTACATCCGCAAATGTTTTTGCTGATACAATAGAGCCTGAGCTATTTGTGTATTGCAAACCGTTGATTCGACGAAACTTTCTTAAATTTTTTCGCCATTCAATAGTATTTCGTCGTCGCTTTTGCCCAACTGAGATCGTTGCCAGTTCATCATCATTATTTGACGATGAAACCGAAGTTATAATTCTTGTCACTCACCTTTTTGAGACACGTAGAAAGCCAACTGATGAACAATCGGAATCACCACTTTCGACATTGACCTCATTGTTGTTGTTGTCGTCATTCTTGGCACTATTTAACCATAAATAGTAAACTTTAATATTTATAATATTTAAAAAAATACTATTCAACTTTACTTACTTAATATGCGCAGGTCAAATAATTAAAATATTTTTACGAAATCTTTTTCAAATGCTTTTTAGCAGGAAGGTTGTAACTTACGACGAAGGTTACGACCGATCTGCACTCACTGCGCTTACTAAATTAGAAACTCTTCTAACCACAGCGATATCATAACAGCGATCAAAGGTCGAATTCATATGTAATAAAGCATAAAGTTGGATTAAAGTTACGCTTCCGATTGCTGCGCTCATGCAGCAATCAACTAAGTACAACAACAATTTAAAGAACACAAAAAATTGGCAGGTAGCGAAAGCTCGAAGAGAGGCAAGAAATAGAAACAAATAAGAGTGATTAAAAGCAAAGTTAACAAGTGTTTAATGCAATATAAATGCAAGCGTGGACTTATTCCCTTTTTCCACTGAAAATAAAAATTTTGTGTTTCGTACAAAAAAATGTTTTGTCTTTAAAAGGGGGTTTCCGTTGAAATTTGAAAACAAAATTTTTACCATACATTGTTAGTCATAAAAGGAAATGTATCCACGCTAAATCTCAAAAACACAAAAAATGGACTCATTCCCTTTATCCACTGAACGACTCATATGCTATTCAAAAATAAAAGTGAATTAGCCAAAAATGATCTTGATCGGTCTATTTTTCGATCTATGCCTCATATAAAAATATTTTATAATATGAACTTTTTCATGTCTGCTGCTACAAACTCATAATAAAGGCACTCGAATTTGGTTAATATTAATTTTCTATATCCTCTTAGTTTGACCAAGGACCCCTTCTCTAAAATCTTGCTATAATGTTTCGTAAATTAGCTCATAATTGCATAACATATACCATAATGTAGTGATGCTTTAATGAATTTAAGCTGATTTTTGTAACTACCAAAAATATTTTTCCTCGACCCACCTTTTATTATAACGATCAACTCACAATCACTTCCCGTCTGTCCATGTAAACCTTGCAATAAAAATGAAAGTATGAATATGTTTTACGACATTTACTGTATAGGCTTATGTCAGCCATAGGACGATCGCTACTGAAATTTTTTAAAATTGGTCCATGTACATAAAAAAATTCTATGAGATTGAAGTAAAGTACTGTATGATCCAAATTACACACATAAGCAAGAAGTCCATGTAACATGACTAACAACTTTTTGTCATAGTTTCCATGTAAAGATACTTCCCGATGTTCGCTCAAATCTATAAAAAACCAAATATATTGCACAAATCTTTCCCACATTTGCTTTATGTATGTTTTCGTATAAAACAAATGAATAAATATGGTAATTATCGGTCCATTTGTTGACTTGGTCCTCATAGAAAAATATAATCCAAGGACACAATTTAATGACAATGCCACTAAAACTTGGTTCATTATATTTTCTTTCCATAGCCAATAACGTATAGTCCTGCTAAACAGACTATAATTTGCTTACTTGTTTTAAGTGTGGTGTGAGTTTTATCCCGTTTTATCAATCTAAAGGCAAAAATACTTACCAAACGTATGTTGTAATCATGTCGGCATGTTGAGAGGTAAGGGATGAATACAAAATATAATCTTAGTCTTAACCAAATGCGCGCTTAGAACAACTTTAAACAATTAGTATTTTAGTCGGTCAAAGATGGTTATATGATACTATGTATATGATATGTATGCCAATCAGGAGGACCATTTGCAAATCCCGAAATTCAGAATTTTTCAATTCTGATCGTAGATTTTTTTCGATATTGGGGTTTTCGTTAATTTTCCATTTACAATATCCCAGTATGCATTAAGTAATTATTTCTCCAATGTTGGAGAAAAGCTAAGCTCTCAAATTGATGTCCAATGTAAATCTAAACTTGAGTGAAACGTTTTTTCTTCTTGTTTGCTTTCAACTTGACGTCAAGTTGAGACTGAAAATTGCTACAATCACTTGAGACCAAACATTTGAATCTTGAATACGATTTGGGTTGAGTTTGAAATATTATTTAAATATGTCATAAATAAAAAATTTAATTAAAAAATACCAAAAAAAGTACAAATAATTAATTGATATAGTTTTAATTATTTCTACTTTTTTCGAATTTTTTAATTTAAGTTCTTATTTATGACATATTTAATATTAATATTCATAAAATATATAAATAAGAACTCCATTTATTTTTAATTCTATTAAATATGTAATGAAATTAAATTGAAACATTCAAAAAAGTACATTGTTTTCATTTCTAAAATTAGTATAAATTTTTTAATATGGCAATTCCGTACCTTCCATTTGATACCGATTGGAGAAGTTTCTTTGCTACCAAGTTGAGAATCACAAATTTCTCAATTTGATACCTAAGAAAATCACCATACATATAATGTGTCTTTTAAGTTGAGAAGATTATAATCGGACTATTAGGTGCATTTGAGAATTAATGTTGGAGATTAGAGAAATGTATTTCATCTCAAATGCACCTCAAGTGGACAGCAAACAAAAATGTTTATTGGGATTATTCATTTTAATTTCTAAGTTATCTAATATATAAAATTCTTGTGTCACGGTTGACCGATTTTTATGAAATTCTTTATATATGTTTGGTAGGTATGCGAATAGGTCGTAAGGTATATTTCATACCGCTAGGTGATTAGGCCGTGGCACCTCCCATACAAAGTGAAATTTTAATATCATATATATAGAGTACTATGATAGGGAGAGCTTTGCAAATTTTTGATAGGCCACCTTTTATTAATGAAAGTAGTCATGCCGAAAATGGGCGGGATCGGATAAGTGGGCGTGACACCTAATATACAAAAAAATATTAAATGTCATATCCCGAGTACTGTGACAGCGACAGCTTTGCACATTTGTCTGACGTTATCCATTATTAATGTGATTAGTCGGACAAATAATGGGCGCGATCGATCAGTGGGCGTGGCATCACCCATACAAAGTAAATGTATAATATCATAAAACTGGTTTACTATAAAAGGAAAAGCCATGACTCTTTCTACGAGTCCATCAGTCCATTAATGTGAGTAGGCGTATAAAATATTATAAATATATATCATATAGCTGTGCTACTATAATAGAGAAAGGCTTTACACTTCGTATGAGACCATTCATATATTAATGTGAGTAGTCGGGCAAAAAATGAGCGGGATATGATTTGTCTTGAAATTTTTGACAAGTACATTAATTAACAATGTGATTAGTCATGGAATATATGGGCGTAATCGCCCAATTACAAAAATCGCCAAAAGTAAAAATCACCAAAACCGAAAATCACGAAACACAAAAATTGCCTAATGAATATTGATTTTCTTTGTTTAATTTTCATACTTTAGCATACAAAATATATTACTTTTTTACTTTACTTTATGTGTTATTTTTGAGAGATCTAACAATGAATATGTTCGTTACGTTACAGAAATATATTGTATTGAGAAAATAAATGGTTGGTGTTTTTTTTTTTGCTTTCATCGGCGATCCCACCTATTCATAAGTCCCACTCCAACACACGTACAATATATTCGTTAATTTTTTTAACAACAAAAATATTCACTTGAAATAAGTTATATGGCAAAACAGCGTTTACCGGGTCAGCTAATTATTTTATAAAAAAAATTAATTTATGCCTGAAATAATGCATTATAGAGAAGAAAATTATTAACCCTAGAAGGGTACGGTTAAATTGTAGGCGGTTATAGGTACCGATGAGTAAATTTTACTCACTTCAGAATTTTTACGTTATTATCTGATTTATTTTGTAAAGTAGTAGTTTTAAATGAAAAAAATTGAAAGCCAGCATATAATATAAGTGTAATTTTTTATTAAAATATATAAAATAAGCTAAAATAATACTTTATTATTGATTTTTGACGATTATGAATACATAAAAATTGTTTTTCAAGCACAGTCAGGGTTTTTTTTTTATGCATGTTCACCGCAAATAGCTAATCCACAATTGCGTTATGTGGTGGTGTATCTACGTTTGGTATAACTACAAAAATTATGGTACTTTCTTGGCCCCTTTTGGTCTTCTCCGGCACTATGAGCCTCTTGGCTTGCGCCTACAATATTTTGAATGGATTCTTTCAACGCCAGGGTCATGTTTGTATTAGTTGCTAATCTTTTCCTTTGAAATCCTTCCGTTAACTCCTTGTGTAAAGATAACATAAAATTAAGTCGGGATTCTGGTTTTTGCCCACGGCTACACATGTTGTGCGCGTAAACGATGTACGCGTTTATTGCAGCTATGTTCATCATATTTTGGAAAAATGCTAGAGGCCACCTTCTGGTTTTCCTGCCATGGTTAATGTTTTGGCACATCTGATCGAAACTGTCAACATTTCGATTGGTGCCCTTTACATTTTTCAGCAGGTAACAACATAATATTCACCAGCAGCCATTGCAGGAGGTACACTTCCTTTTCCAAGGTAACCAATGGCATCCAACATATACTTTGTTCCGCTATCACAAGACATGAAAAGTTTGATCCCATACTTGTTGGGTTTAGAGGGAATATACATCCTAAATGGACATTTGCCTCTAAATCCAACTAGTTGCTCATCAATGGTTATATAGCTTCCAGGTTTATAGTTCACTCTGCAATTGTTTAGAAGTTTGTCCCAGATAGAAGAAACTGGAGCTAGTTTGGTCATTTCTCTTCTAGCAGTTCTTGTTTCTTTGTCATCGAATCTTAGATAATTTAGGATAAATTTGAACCTTCTCTCAGGCATGGTTGCCTTGTACCTTTCCCCACAGTAGGTAGTGTCAAACATCATATGTGTCGCCAAGTGATTATCTTTGAGAGCAGCGGACAAGACTAACAAACCAAGAAATGCTTCAAGTTCGTCCATTTCCAAATTTGACAAAACCGCGTGAGATTTATCATTATAGTTCTCCCTTTGAATGTTTATATCTTTATTTGTATAAACCAAAATCTCTTCCAATATGCCTGCGGTAAAAAACAGTTTGAAGCAGCTGGCCGGACACAACGAATTTTTTGCATTTGCTGTTGGGCCAGGGCGAATGAGAGCAACATTTTTTGAGGGAGTTTTTTGACCTAGCGCAGCAACAGGTTCCTTGGTCCAAATAAAATGTCCATCTTTTCCGATCAGATTGTTGCTACTAGGTGTAATAATTGTAATTACCTCTTCAGTTTCACGAATTTCTTGAGCAGCTGATCTTTCATTTCTTCTCCCCTCACTAAGTTTCTGTTTTTTACGTTTGTTGCTTCCAGGTGTTTCCTCCCTTTCTTCCTTTTCAGCTTCTTCTGCATTTATGGTTCCGTGTATCAAAATTTCTTCGACATCATTTAATTCTTCCATTTCTGGTTGATATTCCGGATCTGCAACACTGTCCCAAGAATCTTCATCAAAGTTAGAAAGCTCCAACTCCAAATTGTCTTCTTCCTCAGATTCTAGTTCAAGTATTGCATTCAAAATATTTTGTTCTGATAGCCCGCGACCTGCCATTTGTATGCTCTACAGTTTTCTTTACGGTAACATAATACAAAACAAAAACATAATTGTCATAATTCAGCACAAAATATATTTTTTAGACACGTAGTAAGTTACTGATAAGTTAATATGACTCACCCAAATTAGTGCGTAAAGGGTACCGATAAGTAAGTTTTACTCACTAACTTTTTTTAAATTGTCCACAAGCGCGATAAATCAAACAACACCATTTAATGCTTGCGGCAGCCGACTAATGACAGAGTGGGCCAAGCACTGCTAGTGGCTTGACTTTCAGTGTGGCCAACCTGCTGATTTACGAACAAATCTATTCCTTATGTGAGTAAATTTTACTCACAGTACCAAGGGGTGATACTCTTTACACAGGCGGGTCACAGCGCTACATTTGGCTATTATTATTACACTATGCGACAGCCAAAATCGGAATGAAACCACCGGGGAAATTTATATCGGTCAAAAAAAGCATTTTGCTGGGTCACGTCTAGGAATCGAGATATATAGATCTGAACTTTTAGTAAGTATTGTATAGGGGAATTTGTCACGTTTTGTGCTCTTTTGTTTGACATAACTCGATAGCTACTACTCCGATTTTCTTAAACAGGTTTAGAAAAATTAAGAATTAAATAACTTTAATCTACTTCTATATCATTTCTCAACACAATCAACGGTTTCGCAGTTATTAATAAATTTATGAAGAAAAAAACAATTTTTTGTCTAAAAAATTTAAATTTTGTAATTTTAAAAAACATGCAAAATCCAAAACGGGGAAAAGTGTCAAGTCTTACTACTTTGGCGTAAAGTCACATAACATGTGCACAAAAAGGGATACAGGTCATGAAAATCGATGGACGCGATTCGCTTTTGTTCACAATTAAGTGAAGGTATCTATCTCCTTTTGAAGTAAAGGCTTCTCATTTGAAAAAACGTTGATGACTTTTTTATGATTCTCAGAAGACGACAATTGCCATTCCAACAGTACTTCACACTCAACAAAGGGAACACATTTGTTTACTGCCACGATACAAAGGGACTGATGCATGCGATGGCCATTAATTACGTAGCAGGTGATTGGCGAATGTTCATCGATTCCTCGAAATCAAGCCTGAAAGACGTTTTGCTACATAAATATAATAAAAAAACCAAGCATTCCCATTGGCTACAGTACAGATATGAAAGTCGTGGCAATGCTAAGAGATCTCCAAGTAGGCTATACGAAAAACATGTGTTTCTTGTGTCTGTACGATACCCGATTTAAAGGAAACCAATATGAAAAGCATGACTGGCTTGGTCGAGATCGAAGGGAGAAAGGAGAACGTCCTCATTCCCGCTCTCCATGTCAAGCTGGAAATCGTATAAAATTTCATCAAGGCCATTGTGAAGCAACCGAAAATCCTTGATTGTTTGAAAAATATTTTGCCACGAATTATCGAAGCAAAATTAAAGGCAATTGTTCTGAATGGGCCCGATATACGGAAGCTCGTGAAATCAAGAGGATTTAAAGACGCTTTAGTCAGCAATGACTACCTTGCGTAGAGGGCAGTGAAGAAAGTCATACGAATTTTTTTGGGAAGTAAGCAAGCACACAATTACCGCGCTCTTGTGACCAAGATGTTAGAATACTTCCCGAAAATTGGAGTGAACATGCCTCTCAAAATTCACTTCTTGCATCACCATCTCGATGATTTCAGCGAGCACTTTGAGGTACTTAAAAGTAAAATTCTTAATAAATGCGAAATTAACCCGAAGTTATCTTTTGTTGTGTCTTATTTCTGACTTTCTGGTTGAATTTTCCTTTTTTGGTGTATTCAGGGACTTATAGTAAAATTTCACGTCAAATATTTTTGCGGAACATTTTAACTCCTTAAATCCCTGTTTTAGTGGTGGTTTTTGCTCCTTTAGGAATGTGCCAGAGCTGGGAAACTTTAAAATGAAATGAAATTCAGATGTAAAGTTTCAAAACGTCGATACTAGTGTCCTTTTTTGTCTCCTCTATCAAAATTTATGGGCAGGACCTTGTAATTTTGGAAAAATTTTGATTTTGTTGTACAGTGTAATTACCTTAGAACAGTGATGGGCAATTTGGCTCGCAGGAGCCTTTTGCACTTACGAGCTAGCCGTTTGCACTTGAGTGCTGGACGAAGGGGACAGCCAAGAGCCAGCATGAAGGGAAGGAATACAAGAGCAGAATGAAATTCTTTACTCTCATATTTCATATTTCTCTCTACTCTCTCTCTCTCTCTACTTACTCTACTCTCATATTTCTCATGCATGACAACATGCTTTGCCCACAAGTACAGTGGAATAAACACAAAATTCTCATAATACAAAATATAAAATTTAAATAATACATATACTGGAATTTAAGAAATTTACGTATATTTTCCAATCAAAGTATTATTAACATACAAATAAAAGAAACTAAAGAAGTAATTATCAAAACATTTAAGTGACAAATTTGAATAATGTTCAATCAATTTTCAATAAAAAAATGTATCTTGTATTATCATTTATTTAAATTTTTGGCATAATTGCCAATATTTTTTACAATTATCAAGGCTTTAAGTTAAATAATTAAAAATAAATCTCATAGATAGATTTACAATATATTTTCTAAACTTCAGTCATTTTATCAATCCCGACAAGGGTTATTTTCAACAAATCATAAAGATATTGATACTTCAAGAAAAAGATTACCTTTCAAATATGGAATTTCAAATACTGCAACCTTAAAGAATATATAGGAATGATTAAATTATGAAAATACTGCAAATAAAAATATTTAAAATATAGAAAATCTCTAACAAAAGTTAAACAAAATTTTTCATACAAACAAAATTTGAAAATTTACGATTTAAAAACATGTTATTGACCACAGTGCTTGGTTGAGCGACGTCGAAAATGAAAAGAGTTGCCGTTTACACATAATTGTATGCTTTATATATAGAACAGTTTTAACATTTGCAAAATCTATTAAAATTAGCTTAAAAGTTGTAATTTAAAAAAAAGAAAATTTATTTGCATTTTTTAAAAGTAAAGTCAATGTAAAATTTTAATTTTCAAACAAGTAATTGTATATAATTATCATTTGATATTTGCAGTTAAAATTTTTATTCATTAATTGAGGGAGGCGGTAACCCTATTGCAGTCTTTGCTGAAAGAAAATTTGTTGTCAATGTTAGTTTCTCCGCAACTCTTGTGCGATGAACATCATGCACGGATGGATCTAGAAACTTTTTCGTTTCCCTTTCCCCGCAAGTAGTTGTGCCCTTTGTCTAGCACTCGTTTGCACTTTGAGTATTTTAGGAGCCGAAAATTTGCCCATCACTGCCTTAGAAGAAGTCAGCAAAAAACAACCAACAACAATTTACCAACAAAGCTACAACAACATTAACACACCATACTCTGCTATAGTAACAAACAATAATAATAGTCAAACACCTACAACATCAACTAAAAATTCCTCAGAGCGCATACCAACAAATCTGCAAACAAAATCACGTACTATAAAGAATTATGGGGACTTAGCAAGTGAAACTGACCTCTCTGATATTCACAAGCAAAGCACATCAGCAAAAACTCACCTAGCAAAAAACAATTTTACTACCTAAATCTATATCAAAGAGAACCAGATCACAAGTGAAAAAACATTTAGAAGAACTAAATGAAAAAAAGCGGCCAAAGAAATAAACACAACATCAACATACTCACCGTTTCAAAGGCAACTAACAACAATTATTAAGTAACTTAAATTTTTTACTTTCTTTTATTCTCTTTATTATCTCTATTTACAACTATTATACACCTTTATTATTATACACACTGTTATACACTACCTCCAGAGTCTAGACCAATGCAATTTCATTATTGTTACTCATTTGGTATTGTTTAAAACATTTATAACATGTTTTTATTTATCTATTCTCATTTCCTTAAAGACTTAATTCTACTGATCTCTTACATGGATACATAAACTTTGTTTCTAGTCGTCAGAACATCAGTTCATTAAAAACTTAACATTTATTTTTACACTAATATATTTTATACATTCAAACCGAAATATGTTATTAATTGACCGTAACAATTCTTCAATGGAATATGAATGACTTTAAAAACAATTATAATGAGCTACAAATTCTCTTGAAGACCCATTCACCAAAAATATTATGTATCCAAGAAACGCATATACACGATTTGACTTATTTGTATGTACCAATTAATTACACAATATACTCGACAAACACATCGAATACGAGGTACGGTGGAGTAGCCATACTGGTCCATAACTCCGTACAGCATAGACAAATAAACTTAGGACGTGACCTACAAATAGACACAATTTGCATTGAGATAATTTCTAAAATTAAATTTAACATCTTCTCTGTATATATTAAATCGGGTCAACATTTTATCAGAAATAATCTTGACAATATTTTTAGAGCATCCTCTTTACCCAATATTATCACGGGCGATTTAAACAGTTGGCATGCCAGTTGGGGACCCCCCTCAAACAATAGTAGAGGAACAACCACAGCTGCCTTTATTAATGATTCTGAATATGTTATTTTCAATGATAATTCACCATCACACTTCAGTACACATGGAACATTTTCGCGTATTGATCTATCGTTCTGTAGCTCTACCATTGCAATTTATTCAGAATGGAAAATTTTAGATAGTTTGCAAGGAAGCGATCACTACCCGATCATCATTTCCCTTTTTCATAACACAAACTCTAACACCTGTATTTCGAATTATATTCCCAAATTTAAGACTGAATCGGCAAATTGGGATATATTCAAAAGAAAACAAGTAAGAAAATTATAGTCGGTCTAGACCGACTATACGATACCCTATACCATGCGTTTAGAAACCCTATCTCTTAGGCCCAACTAACTGGACATTGAAAATAAGCAAAAACCAAATTTGAGTGGGATTTTTATTAATTTTTTTGGCTGCAGATATGAAAAAGTTCATATCGGATGGTATATCTATAAAGGGACTAGGTCCAAAAATGGACCGATCCTGATCATGTTTGGTAAAGTCTCTTGTATTTTGCAAAAATATGTACAAACAAAATTTGAGAAGAATCAGTGCAATATTTTTGTTTTTTAATAGATTTAAGTGAAGATCGGGAAGCAGCTCTATATGGGGTCAAAGGGATCATTTTTGGACTACTCATTAGTGGATGTAATGAACGCATACAAACCCAATTTGAGTAAGATCTATATGACAATTTGGATCTTATGGCAATTTATGTCGATTTCATATGGGTAATTTGTATGGGGGCTAGGTCTGAACATGGACCGATTCTCACCAATAGCGTTCATCCCATGGCCGATAAAAGCTCATATACCAAATTTCATCAAAATATATTCATATTTGCGACCTGCAGTTTGATTACAAGCTTTACATGGACACACAGACGGACGGACGGACGGACGGACGGACATTGTTAAATCAACTCAGAAAGTGATTCTGATTCGATCGGTATAATTAAAGATGGGTCTAGGTCAAATATTTTTGGTTGTTACAAACAGCAGCACAAAGTCATTATACCCAAACCACATAGTGGTATAGGGTATAAAAAATGTTTAGATTTTGATTCCAATCGTCGAACCAGTAGCAACATAAATAAGAAAGCTGCTAACATTTCAAAAATCAATTCGCAAACACAACACAGTCATATCACTAGATTTCGAGAGAGCTTTTGATAGAATTGACATATATGCTATTATAGATCAACTTACTTCCTGGGGAATGGGTCCAAATATAATAAATTACATCAAAAACTTTATGACCAATAGAAAAATTATAGTACGGCTCGGTAACAGCTACTCGTCTCCACATCCATTATATACTGGTATCCCCCAGGGATCTCCTTTGTCAGTAATACTCTTCCTGACTGCGTACAATAGATTATGTACTATTATTTCATTTTATAAAGAATTTGATTTTATTGCCTATGCAGATGATTTTAATTTACTTATCAGGTCTGATAAAACAAAAAACCCAACAATTAACATAAACAATTTGTTTCGTGAAATGGAAGAGTGGTCTTCATTTTCAGAAACAATACTCTCCATACCCAAATGTAAATATGTTCACATTTGTCGTAAGAACAACTGCAACTACATCATAATTTCATCGCCCATAAACTTAACTCAAGTAGATATTCTTAGAATACTTGGATAACACATTAAGTCTGGGACAGCCACATAAACTACGTCTTATATTCTTAAGATTATAAAATGTCTATCTAATCCTAAAATGAATTGCAGTATGCACACTATTATTTGCTAATAAAAACGATTCTCCAATCTAAAATTAATTACGCATTGTCGATTTTTTGTCAGTCCCCGAACTCCGTATTGTGTAAAATTAAAATAGTTGTTAACTCTGCTATAAGATTCTGCCTCGGAGCTTTTCGCTCAACCCCAATTAAAAATATGCTTTTTGAATATAAAATCTTGTCATTAGAAACACAAGCAAAATTACTAACTACTAACTTAAAAGCTATAACTTTTATCGTTACCAAAAAAAATACCTAAAATACCATCAACTATACACCGTTGAATACAAAACTGTAAAAGTTTACATCTGCCACTTATTACAGTGAAGATCAGTTGTTAATATCTCCCTACACAAATATACCAAATCTATTTGTAGTCCAGTACAATACCAAATATTATTAAATGAGCTGAAGAACACACTTCATGCCATACATTTATTTTAACTGATGGATCAAAATGCAATACTTCATCATCCTATAGTATAACTACAGAAAATACGATAATAAAATCCGCTATTCTCCCCGAATTGAGCACAATTTATTCTGCAGAAATGATAGCCTTGTATGAAGCAATAAAATACGTAGGGCAACACAGAAGTAAAATAGCCATATGTTCCGATTCTCTCCCTCCATTACAATATATAAGTAATAATATAAATAACATTAACCACTATATCTCTGAAATAAGAAATCTATTAATGAATATGCGAAATAAAATAAAATTAATTTGGGTACCTGGCCATGGTGGTATAAAGGGCAACGAGTTTGCTGATCAAAGTGCAAGAAAAGCTAACAATTCTCCACTAATCACAACAACTAACCACAATCCCAAAGATTAGGATAACTATATCGTACAAAAAATCATTGAACACTATAAAGAAAACCTAATACACTCCAACTCAATTTGGTATAAAATTCTGAATCATGAAATTACTGACATACGCCCCCTTTTAAGAACTATTACGGATTGCCACAGAATTGACATAATTAAATTTGAATGACTAAGACTCGGACTTTCCAAATTAACTCACGGACACTTGATGAACATTGCTATACCCCAAATTTGTAATTGTACAACTCCGATTCCAAATCTCTCACACATCCTTGTACATTACCCTAAATTTAATAACGAAAGACAAAATATTTTCAATGCAACCGACCCAGTTAGAGCTTTATGTAACCCAACCCCCGAAAACTTAAAGAAAATATCCTAAACCAAACAAATACCTACAAGTTTATATACGATCTAAATCGTTATTATTGTACCTATTAAGTACATGAAATTAGCTATATTATAAATATTGAATTACAATATTGAGCTGAAGGCGAAAGTAGCTATTGCTCGAATCCCTATATTACCTTGTGTTAATAATATAGATAAATAAATTAATAAATAACCTTTTAACACTTCACTTTTGTACTAAAATTCAACTAAAAATGAAAATGTATTTTAAACCCTCCATAACTTTTTTATTATCGGCCGATATTTACGAACAAAAAAAAACAGCATATAAAAATTCCAATCCAATCAAAAGTTATGGATTTTTTACCGCCTTCTCGTGAAATGGTCCCCTGTGCGACGATGGAAAAATCGAATAATCAAACACATCGAGTAGAAAAGGTGATAAGTTGCGAATACAAAGAAGTAATAACGTTACCCCGGTCCCCCTGGCTACGCCCATGGCCGCGAATAACTTTGTAAACGAAAAAAATAAAATTTTTCAGAATTTATAAAAAAAAAAAAAGTTTTCAAAGTAGCAGGCACTTTCTAAGTATTTTTTTTGCTTAATTATGGAGACATTTGAAATTTTGTCAAAAAAAAGGAAAAAAATTATATGTCTAATAATATTTATTTATTTAATTTATTACAAATTATTTCTGTTCACAGTAGAAAAACGTTTTATATCCAAAACTTATTGGTATATAACATACAACTTTATTCCGCGATATAACGGGTGATTTTTTAAGAGCTTGATAACTTTTTTTTAAAAAAAAACGCATAAAATTTGCAAAATCTCATCGGTTCTTTATTTGAAACGTTAGATTGGTCCATGACATTTACTTTTTGAAGATAATTTCATTTAAATGTTGACCGCGGCTGCGTCTTAGGTGGTCCATTCGGAAAGTCCAATTTTGGGCAACTTTTTCGAGCATTTCGGCCGGAATAGCCCGAATTTCTTCGGAAATGTTGTCTTCCAAAGCTGGAATAGTTGCTGGCTTATTTCTGTAGACTTTAGACTTGACGTAGCCCCACAAAAAATAGTCTAAAGGCGTCAAATCGCATGATCTTGGTGGCCAACTTACCGGTCCATTTCTTGAGATGAATTGTTCTCCGAAGTTTTCCCTCAAAATGGCCATAGAATCGCGAGCTGTGTGGCATGTAGCGCCATCTTGTTGAAACCACATGTCAACCAAGTTCAGTTCTTCCATTTTTGGCAACAAAAAGTTTGTTAGCATCGAACGATAGCGATCGCCATTCACCGTAACGTTGCGTCCAACAGCATCTTTGAAAAAATACGGTCCAATGATTCCACCAGCGTACAAACCACACCAAACAGTGCATTTTTCGGGATGCATGGGCAGTTCTTGAACGGCTTCTGGTTGCTCTTCACTCCAAATACGGCAATTTTGCTTATTTACGAAGCCATTCAACCAGAAATGAGCCTCATCGCTGAACAAAATTTGTCGATAAAAAAGCGGATTTTCTGCCAACTTTTCTAGGGCCCATTCACTGAAAATTAGACGTTGTGGCAGATCGTTCGGCTTCAGTTCTTGCACGAGCTGTATTTTATACGGTTTTACACCAAGATCTTTGCGTAAAATCTTCCATGTGGTCGAATAACACAAACCCAATTGCTGCGAACGGCGACGAATCGACATTTCACGGTCTTCAGTAACACTCTCAGAAACAGACGCAATATTCTCTTCTGTACGCACTGTACGCATTCGTGTGGTTGGTTTAATGTCCAATAAAGTAAACTGAGTGCGAAACTTGGTCACAATCGCATTAATTGTTTGCTCACTTGGTCGATTATGTAGACCATAAATCGGACGTAAAGCGCGAAACACATTTCGAACCGAACACTGATTTTGGTAATAAAATTCAATGATTTGCAAGCGTTGCTCGTTAGTAAGTCTATTCATGATGAAATGTCAAAGCATACTGAGCATCTTTCTCTTTGACACCATGTCTGAAATCCCACGTGATCTGTCAAATACTAATGCATGAAAATCCTAACCTCAAAAAAATCACCCGTTACAAAAGAGAGCAAGATGGTTTTCTTAAGATTGGCGATTTTCCTACGTTTTTGAAATAAGAGGCTCATTATAGAATGAAAACAAAATAAAATCCTATTTATTAAAACACTAGCTGAGTCCGGTCCGCGTTGCTGGCCCGAAGAAAACATCTGGATTTTATATTGCATCTAAATTTTAATACCGAGTGGCGGGCAAAAGTAAAGCACGATTTAATAATATTATGAATATGACTGAAAAAAAATATACGTTTTCTTGAATATTTTAACACCAGCGCCACCTACAGGTGAAAAACTTTGTCAGCAACTTTAGTTTTATGTACATAATACATGTTGCGAATTTGAGCTAAATTGGACCGTAAATAAATTTTTTGGGAAAATCTCGACCCCAGCGCCACCTATCGGGTACAAAAAAAAGTTATGCAAATCGGAGAACCAAAGGAACATATGGTATGAATACGAAGTCGCTAGCATTAGTGGTTCAACAGTTATTAGAGTACCAACATACGCACCAACGTTTTTATATATTAAGATAATATAATATAACTTAAAGTAAATATATCAAAAGCTCAAAAAAAAAATATTTTGGTTTGCTTTGGAAACTAAATTTTTATTTCACTTAATTTTACCTCAGAAAGATTTAAAAAGAATCAGCGTACTTATCAGGCAAGTATGATGTCATTGCGAGCAGATCCTTTTTTTCATTGCTAATTTTAATACATTCTTCCCGAAGAAGCTGCATAGTATAATTTGATAAGTTTCGCCTTAGTTTGGAATTTAAGTCTGCCAAACAAAAATTTGTTGATATTCTTAGTATATTTGAATCATGAATAGATATCTGAAGCCATATAGCTTCCGTTATTTTGGAATTAGGATCTTTACACATTTTTTTTTTTAACTTCAAAATTTTTGAAATCACTGAAATCACCCTTTTGATTTAGTTTGAATTGATTCAATTGTCTCGTAGACTCAATCAAATGGAAAAAGTTCTGATGCTTTTTTTTTCAATAAAAAAAAAATCTCGATTACATTGAATAAAACTATGCCCAGAAGTTAAAAATTTTTGAATGATTTCAGAGAAGTATTTTATTAGAACGTTGTGGCACGATGAAATTATTGTCCAGTTGTTGTTAAGTCTAACGCATCTAATGGACCATATTATTAGCTTTCTAGCTGGGAAAGCCTAATATGTGTTACATAGTACTTCTGGTTTCATCGTCTACGATATTATGAGGGCGATTATTATGCTTGCCATGTTAATCATTAATATTAAGTCCATATTTTGTATTCTGCGTTGTGTCGCATACGTTGTTTGAAACAGTAATAAATGTTATTGAGTTAAATTAGAACTTCCATAGTTAATTGCGCATATTGCGGACCAAAAATTTCGTGCTCTAATAAAATATGTTTTTATACCCTATACCACTATGTGGTTTGGGTATAATGACTTTGTGCTGCTGTTTGTAACAACCAAAAATATTTGACCTAGACCTAGATCTTTAATTATACCGATCGAATCAGAATCACTTTCTGAGTTGATTTAACAATGTCCGTCCGTCCGTCCGTCCGTCCGTCTGTGTGTCCATGTAAAGCTTGTAATCAAACTGCAGGTCGCAAATATGAATATATTTTGATGAAATTTGGTATATAAGCTTTTATCAGCCATGGGATGAACGCTATTGAAATTGGCGAGAATCGGTCCATGTTCAGACCTAGCCCCCATACAAATTACCCATATGAAATCGACATAAATTTCCATAAGATCCAAATTGTCATATAGATCTTACTCAAATTGGGTTTGTATGCGTTCATTACATCCACTAATGAGTAGTCCAAAAATGATCCCTTTGACCCCATATAGAGCTGCTTCCCGATCTTCACTTAAATCTATTAAAAAACAAAAATATTGCACTGACTCTTCTCAAATTTTGTTTGTATATATTTTTGCAAAATACAAGAGACTTTACCAAACATAGATATAGCATCCGATATGAACTTTTTCATAACTGCAGCCAAAAAAATTAATAAAAATCCCACTCAAATATGGTTTTTGCTTATTTTCAATGTCCAGTTAGTTGGGCCTAAGAGATAGGGTTTCTAAACGCATGGTATAGGGTATCGTATAGTCGGTCTAGACCGACTATAATTTTCTTACTTGTTTATTTAGCACTTTTTTTGCAATATTTAAAGTTTTCAAGTCACAAAACTATTTAGCAACTGACTTGAGCAATGCCATAGAGACTATACAACAAGTAAGAGTGTTAAATTCGGCTGTGCCGAATCTTTGATACCCTCCACCTCGGTTTGTGGCAATACTATTAACATAGCTCATGGTAGTTGTGTTCTTGTTATTGTTAATATGTATGAATCACATTTTTTTTGTGGCTTTTTTTATGTTGTTGTATGTTCAACCACTAAACTATTACAAGAAAACACTAGGTTTCATGTTTTTTTTAGAGGTATCTATAAACTTTTGTTCATTTCTCAGCGCAGAGGCTCCCGATTTACTCCGATTTCAATACCAACCTGGTGGGAATTATGGCAAATAATTTTTTCGTAACCTGACCTAAGTAAATGCTTTTTTTTTTGAATGAGCGTGATTTCAACAGACACACGGACAGACGGACAGACGGACAGACGGACAGACGGACAGACGGACATCGCTATATCGACTCGAGCTGTGATAAGGATCAAGAATATATATACTTTATTGGGTCGGAAATTAGTTTTTCGATGCGTTACAAACGGAATGACAAACCTATATATACCCTCTGCCACTGAGATGTGGAGGGTATAAAAAAAGGCGTTGCTAAATCCCTCTTGGTAAATATTATAAATATCACTTAATGATAATCATTCTAAACACGCGTACAAAAGTCGATAAAACACTGTATCCAGAGCTTATTCAAACGTTGCTTATAATGTAATCTCTATAGACAACCAATAATTAAATTCTACATGAAATTTAGGGCAAATAATTTTTTTGCATACTCTCTCTTTTGCCTTTCTGGCCGAAAAAAAACAATTCGTAGTGAATTTGCAAAGAGGAATTCCTCATTTTTCTTTTCTTCTTCTTTTAGGCTCCATTACTTCGGTCAAGGATGATAAGAAAGCTGATTGTTCTTTGTAATTATTTCATAGAATTCAAGAAAATAATCTTTTATATGCCTGATATTGAATTTTTGACATAAAAAAAAGTTGCATCTGCAAACATGAATATATAATAAGAATTTAAATGAAAATTAAACTATTTAACACTTAAAATATTTGTCCATAATACTTGTTCTAGAGCTTGTTTTGCAGGTATACTTTGACTTTTCTTGACATGTTAGCGTTTCCACCATCTCCGTATCTTTTATTTTTATTATCTTTCCAATTTTCGACATTAATTTTCTCTATTCCACTTATTTATTGTTTCGACAATTCATTTCGAATCATTTTGTAAGTCACTTTCCACGTTCTTCCACTGACTTTAACTTTCGAATTGCATTTCGATAACGACGAGGTGCGTAAATTCTGCTGCTTTATTATTCGGGAAAAGATAAACGGTAATTTGCAAAAAGAAACCCCGTTCTGTAAAAAACTGTGTTTACAACGTTATTCGGGGCTAAGCTTTAATTGTAAAATCATTTAGCTGACATCGCTGTTGGCTTGTCTAATATTTTCATTGGCATTGAGATTTCATTTTGATTAAAACCACTGATTCAAACGCCACGAAATTTCTTTGCCATTTAATGGTAATAATTTTTTTTCGTTGAAATTTTTTCAAACAATATGTAGTAATGAAATGGAACACATTCATAAAAAAAATTATATAAAGGGTCCGCCAAATAACTTTTTTTTTGAACATGCTATAAAAAAAAACTACTGAATATTATCTCAAATTTCATTTTCTATTTGAAAGCACAATCATTCCGGTTAAGAATGGAAAATAATTTCATTCAAATGGCTGCCTCGGCTGGCCATGCAGTAGCCTACACGATCGGTCCAATTTTTAATCACATTATCGATTGTGTGCAGCTGTATTTCACCAATGGCTTCACGAATATTGTCCTTTAAAGCGTCAATTGTCTCTGCCTTGTTGGCGTAACACTTATCTTTGAGGGCACTCCACAAATAATAGTCCAACGGTGTCAAATCGCAGCTCCGAGGTGGCCAAACGACATCAGCTCTGCGGCTGATATTGCGATATTCAAAAACAGGGCGCAAAACATCGAGTGTAGCTTCGGCTGTGTGGCACGTAGCGCCGTCCTGTTGAAGCCAAATGTGGCCAATATCCTCCTCTTAAGTGTTTGTGCACAAAAATTCGTTCAACATGGTCCGATAACGATCGCCATTGACAATAACGGCCACTCCTTGCTCATTTTCGAAAAAAAATGGCCCAATTATGCCTCTGGACCAAAATCAGCACCAAACTGTGATTCGTTTTCGGTGTATCGGCTTTTCAATACATACCCGCCAAGATCAAAATGAGCTTCATCTGAAAAGATGATTTTTTTTTGGCAAAGACGGCATCTTCTGTAAGTCGATCGCAGGCCCACTTAGCGAAGCGAAAACGCATTGGATGGTCAGTTGGCTTCAACTCCTGAACCAATTGGACTTTGTATGGCGTCATACCAAGCTCTTTATGCAAAATTCGTCTCAATGATGCCTCTGAAATGTTTAATTCTTAAGAACGACGGTGAATTGATGTTGATGGCGCTTCATGCACACTTTCTGCAACAGCAGCAATATTCTCGGGTGTATGCACCTGTTTTTGGCTTTTCACGCTTTGGTTTATCGATGAGGAAGCCAGTTTTTTTCACTTTTTTTCACAAGATAACGAACATACGGAGCTGACGGTGCTTCTCTTCTCCAAAAATCCGTACGCAATTTTCGCACACATTCTGCAACATAACCATGATTTTCAAAGTAATGTCCCCAGCGTTGTTCAAGCATATAAATAACCATATTCGTTCAGCGGAAGGATAAAACTAATTATCTGTCAAATCAGACATAAGCTAAGTGTTAACATTCACGAAATAAGCACTAGTTGAAAAAAAAACGTTAGATGGCGGACCCTTTACAATTGCGAAAGAATAATTTGTTTAATTTTTTTTTTTGCTTATAAAAGTACAAAGCATTCTTTTCAAAACAAGTAAAATGAACCAATAAAGAAAAATATGCGTATCTACTCTTCAATTCGAAAATACCCTAGACATATCTCCACATATTCGGAAATTTCGTTTCGAAAAACTAATTATTTTTTTTAATTGAGGCATACCGGTAATTATATTTAAATTAATTTATTAAAAACCATTGGCATTGTAAAAAGTAATGCTAATGCCCAAAAATTAATTTGGCATTGACATCAGTTACATTCCAATGAAATCGTCAATTAATTTCTATGACTAATGAAGTAGCTCCATGTATGGTTGGTATGTATATATTATTCTAATACAAGGGTCACCATTCTTTTTGTCAAGTCCGCGGGAAATATTTGAAGGTATTCAATAGGAGGAATATTTAAAATTCTGAAACTTTTCAACCAGAAAGTTTTTACAAACAACTATGATCTCCCAGATAAACTTCAATACAGCAAGGTCAGAATGTATGTTTACGATGTCCAACTTCACATCAGTTGTAACCGTGAATTTATTGATCAATGCGTTGGCACTCTTAACCAGGAACTACATCGCGTCGTGGGCTACGGCTAATGGTCATGAAATAAATCCCAATAAGTCAAAGTGTCTTATAATCAAAAACGTTCGCCATCTTTTTATACGCCAAACATAACTCTCAACAACCGACTAATTGAGATAGTACAGTCGGCTAAGAACCTCGGAATATTTTTCAATAACTCTCTTACTTGGTCCAACCACATAAATTATACATGCGGTCGTAAATATTCTATGTTACGAACACTCTGGCAATCTCAACATTGTACTCCAGTTAAAATTAGGATACTTCTCGCCAAAACGTATTTAATGCCTTTATTGTTATACGGTTGTGAACTTTTTGTCAGTTGCGATATGCACAGTAGACGGAAAATGAACGTGGTATTTTATATCATTGTGCGCCATGTACATATATGGTCTGAAAAGATATGACTATATCTCTTCTTTTTCTATTCAACTTTATGGTGGTAGCTTTGATAATTTACTAAAAAATTAGAGTTCTACTGTTCATGCATAAAATTATATATGTATATCTGTCAGCCAGAACATCTTTATGATCGTCTTAATTTCTCGAGATCTAATAGGGGTAGAAGACTTATATCCTTTACACATCACAGCCTAATGTCTGAGTGGCAATTCTTCATACATGCAATCCGTACATGCATAGCTCTCAAACTATTTATAAGTAACGCACTTCAGCTCAAAAAACAAAAACATTTTTAATCATTTCTCACACTGATTTTTTTTATGAGCAATTAAATACATAGAATATTTTTATTTTTTGTTTGCATTTTGCTATAAATTGTTAAACGTCTGTAATTAAAATTAAAATTAAAATTATAAATTTTAAGTAATATTGTATGAGCGTTTTATCAGTTGCATACTGTAATATAAGACATAAGTCTTGGGTATGAAACATCAAATAAAAATAAAATAAATAGATAAAAATAAAATAAACTATCCTGAATTTATAAAAAACTAGATGTAACCCGGTGTGCTTCGCTACACCCTCCCCCTGCTCACCCCCCCACGAATCGTTATGAGAGGGCTCACGCAAAGTCCCAAGTTTCTCACTAATACAGTTATTCAGATATATCACATTTAATATTAAGTTTGTGTAGGGGTGCCACGCGCATTTGTCCAATCCCGCCCATTTTTTTGTCTGACTACTCACGTTAATAATAGATGACCTGAGACAAATTTGCAAAGCTTTCTCTATCATAGTACTTAATATATATGATATTAAAAATGTACTTTGTATGGGAGGTGCCACGCCCACTAAAAATAGATTAAAAAAATTACAGCCTGTAGCACTCCCATATCCGCAGTAAGACTCTGTGAAAATTTCAGGAAGATCAGATGATTAGTTACGGAGATTACCTCCTACAAACAAACAAACATATTAGTATAGATTTTTTATTTCAATGCTTGCTGATGCTGATATACAATGTTTTTTGTTTTTTCATTCGGTACAACAATTATCAGATTTTTCGGCGTTCCTACCCTGGACCAAAGTACATGTAGCTGCCCATGAGAAGAAGATGGATTATCCATATTAGATTTGGCAACACTTAACTATTGGCTTTGAACTTAGAATATCATTTGGCAATTTTTCTTTTTAGCGATTTTTCATTTTGCCCATTTTTGATTTTGAAGATTTTTTTTGGCGATTTTTATTTTTCGCGATTTTCGTTTTTGGCAATTTTTGATTTTGGCGATATATTTTCCACGACAAATCACATTGATAACTAATGTTAAAAGACGTCGTTTTTGTAATACTTCATACTTTTTATATAGGTGGTGCCAAGCCCACTAATCCCATTCCGCCCAATTTTTATTGGACTTCTCACATTTATATCTGATGGACTCACTGCTTCGATCACTCCCATTTTTTTGTTCGACTAATCATACAAAGAACCTATGGGCTCACGCAAAGCCGCAAAGCTCTCTCTTTTGCAGTACCCCAGATATATGACATTAAATAGTTACTTTGCATGGGGAGTGCCATGCCCATTGTTGTGGATCTGCCAATTTTTTATCGGACTACTCATAATAAGATCTGATGGGGTCGTACAAAGTGTCAAAGCTTCCCTTTTTAGTACACCAGTTATATGATATCATATATTTACTTTATAAGGGCGGTGCCACGCCCACTGCTCCGATCGCGCCCATTTTTTTGTCCAACTAATCACATGAATAACTAATGGGCTCACACAAAGTCCCAAGACTCTCACTATTACAGTACTCCAGATACATGACATTTTATATTTAATTTGTATGGCAGGTGCCACGCCTATTAGTCGGATACTGCCCATTTTTTGTCCGACTACTCACATTAATAATAGGTTACATCAGACAAATTTGAAAAGCTCTCACTATCACAGTACTCGAGATATATAATATTGAATTATTACTTGTATGGGAGGTACCACGCCCACTTGTCCGATCCCGCCCATTTCCGGCGTAGCGACTAATATTAACAATAGGTGACCTCACACAAATTTGCAAAGCTCTCCCTATCATAATACTCAATATATGTATATGATATTAAAAATTTACTTTGTGTGGGAGGTGCCACGCCCACTGAAAATATTAAAAAAATTATAGCCTATAGCACTTCCCATATCCGCAGTAAGACTCTGTGAAAATTTCAAGAATATCAGATAGGTAGTTACGGAGATTACCTCCTACAAACAAACAAACAAACAAACAAACAAACAAACACACATTACCTCTTTATAATATTAGTATAGATTGATAAATTTTATAAAAAAAAAATTTATATGAAGAAAATTGGAAATAGGTATATTGAAACGAAAAAAAATTGTTAGATGGAAACGTTTCCATTAGCTAAATTTTAGTGTTATTAAAATAAGAACTGCTATATCTAAATAGTTGCGAAAAAATTATGCAAATCTGTTTAATTTCTATTTTTGTTAAAACTTATAAAAAGTTATTTAATATTTTATTAATCAAAGATAAGGTACTTTTGTATTATTATTTTTTTTTTCTTTCATATTGTACAACTACAACGACCACACAACAACAACAATTACAGCAATCACATAAAAAATATAATATTTAGACTAACAACAATTACAATAACACTATGGAAAAGTCATAGTTTTCAAAATTTTTTTTACATTTTCACTTAAATATTGGGAACAGTTGCACCGATTTTTATGATTCTATATAAAGACCTGTTCAGGATGTCGATAAATGATTTTCACTAAAAATGAGCAAATATGAGGAGGGCTTAAAAGCGAAAAATTTGTTTATTTTGCATGTTGATATATTGTTTTTTCTTCATAAAGAATATGATTTTGTCGAAATTTCCCATGTCCTTTTGGCATAAATGTAGCTGAATTGCATTGATGCAGCTTTGAATAGCCTAGAATTTTACCTTCAATAAACCCCATAAAAAGAAATTCAGATCACCGAAACGAGCTGTACACGATCAGGAAATAACTCAGAAATTGAAGCGTTTTACGAAGGCTGTATGGTATGTGACACCGTCTCGTTAAATTTGGACAGAAAGAGCTCTGTGAAGATGCAGTAATATCAAACACCAGTAATAGTCACGCTTGACTAACTTCATTTTCGAAAAAGTATAACCCGATGTGGATACATTTTTTTTTTGAAAAACACATGTGGGTTCTCTGATCCCCAAATTTTTAGGACTAACGAAGACTTCAAGGTGATAATGTGCTTCATCGCTGAGGATGATTTTGTTTGAAAAATCTGCATCCATTTTTGAAATATTGTTCAACAATGAAAACGCGTTGTTCCATTGTGTAATGGTCCATTTTTACTAAACCTTTTTTTTTGTGAATACGCGTTACAAAAAACGAGTACTTACAGTGCTTTTAAGTCTCATCATAAGTTCATTAAATCGTTTGGCCAAAACCTTTGGAGATTTTACTATACTGTCCTAGTACTTTCAGCTCGATTTAGAATTTCTCACCCCCGCCAGAAGGGCTGTTGTACAGTGTTATTGAAGGAAGATTAAATGGTAGGAGGGCTTAGAAATATAAAACATTGGACATTGACTTCCATTGGCGATCCAGATGCATTTAATAATTTTGTTAATAACATATTGTTATATTTAAATTTTATGTAATAGCTAACATCGAACTAGTGTGCAACTGGCCAGGCTTCTTCCACTATCTATATCCAGTTTTTTTACAGAAGTTATTTTCTAACCTCATTCTAAAATATATATACTATGGCAGCCTTAATACATGTACGTACGTGTATTTAAAAAAAAAATTTAAACACAGGGTGGCTGCTGCATTAAGAAACTCAAATAACTTTTATATTAATTCATAGAAGCTTTTTGTTTGTTCATTTGAAAAATATTACATATTTATTTTTTAATGTCTTTTAAAAATAATTTTCACTGACCCCGTGGTCCGTCGAACCTGTGTTTGGATGAAAATAACAGTTTCGAATGCATGAAAGCGGCGAACAATCTAAATTCTTACTTCATCATCTTAATCGTTCATTTTCCTTAAACTGAATTAATTAAAATGAAAAAAATTATTATTCAAGGGAAATCATTTAGATAAAACTTACAATTGATATACATATAGATATTAAAATATGATGAATTATATAACGAGTTATATAAGCAAGGTTAGGAAAGAAAATGAGCAACAAACGAAAGCAATTGACTGTCTTACCGAAATATCAAAGATATAATGATTGTACGACTCATGATTATTCTAAAATGGTGTTTGCATTTCGTACGTTATACGCTATAACACTTTATGTTTGTAATTACCAAAAGTGTTTGACATAGTAACATTTTTTATTATACCGATCGTTCAGAATCATTTTCTGATTCGATTTTGAAATGTCCGTCCGTCCGTCTATCTATCCGTCGATATGTGAATCATTGTAATCCATATAATGAAACTACTGGTAAATATATGAAAGTCGGTGTTTTAACATAGGAGGGTTGTTATTGAAGTTTGCTGAAAATCATTCCTCATACCTATTACCCATATGAGATTAACATAAATTTTTCTGAGAATTTTGTTTATTTATGATATTTACACTCAGTAATAGTTATAGTCTCCACATAAAGCTATTGCATAGATTTTTTTCCAATTTTGTTTACTAATAATGGTCGAAAACGGTAAATTTTTGAAATAGTCCCCATATAAAATTAGCAGCCCATATGAACTTTTTCATTTCACAAAAATGACGTCTTCCCGTCTGGCTCAACATGATCACATATAAATTTATAGCAAACGCATAAATGCCACCCAAATGTTCAAAATGTGCGTTGGTATTTGTGACTGATGTGAGTTGTGTTCTTGAGTTCTCATCTTGATTTACATGTAAAATTTATTCATAATTTATTTGATTAGTTGAATTACACAACATGTGCCATCATCATCATCATCATCATCATAAGCATCCGTAGACTATGAGCAGAGTAAGACCAGTAAGTCAGAGGCAGTATAGCGATGGTCTTAATCAAAACGTTAAATAGTGAACGAAATGCGCCTTTGGGTAAAGTTTTACCAATATGTTTCCCTCATTATCTCATCACAATCGGAATAAATTTTATGAGAGCCATCGTTGGTTTGTTCTGGTCTCTTCTTTTATCCACCCCAATGGAATGGCGGCAAACTGAAGCCAGTCAGTATGATTGTATATTTGTATAAAGAATACGATGATAACATCACTTCACGTTACTGGTAAATATTTACTCATTATTAGGAAAAAGTGGTGAAACGTTAAATACATTTGATGTGGTGCTTGGTTGTTTAGTTTGTTGGTGGCATCCTGATGATGTTTTATTTGTTTATAGCCTGTTTGTTTTGTTGACTGGCTCAGTGACTCAGTGAGAGTAGTACACCACCATAGCAACAGTATCGTTTGGAAATCATCAAAATAACTAAATTAGTTCTAACGTAAGCAAACAGCACCAAAAATTTCTACAGCATCCAAAAAATATTTATTATTCAGCTGTTGAACCTGTTGAGACAATTTATTTATTTTGCAACGAAATAATTTTATTATGTCGTTAGTTTTTTTTTTTTTTTTTTTTATTATTATTGAAGTAAGTTACCTAAGTTACTGATTATTGTTTGCCGAAACTAATCGATATATTAATACACAAAATTTTGGATTTTTTTTTTCAATCAATATATCAAATAATTCTATCAAATAATGCTTAGAAAATTAAATTTTTTTATAGTTACTACATTATTTGTCCTTGTTGCAATAATTGCCTGTGTGCTATTATAAGGAAATTCTGAATTTTATAACATCTTAGAAACAACCAGTCTGATCCTATTCAAATGATTTAAAGCATACAAATGTTCGTTCAAAAGCAGAAGGCAACTATTTTCGTATCAAATGAACTGAATGCAATGTTTGCGTTCCAAAGCCAATTAACTTATGTACATAGGTAGCCCTTTGTAAAATAGGCAACTTATAATATTTTAGGTGTTTACAACATTTGCACACACTAATATTGTACAAAATATGTGTAAGTATACTTATGTATATATCAAATAATTTTGTGTATATTGTGTTTATTTTGAGTTTATTGAGGGTTTCCAATCATTTTACTAACTTTCACTTTATATCACTTTCTTCCATTTGACTCTTGTTATTAATAATTAGAACAGTTTTTAATAATCAAATGAATTAAAATTTTCCTCAGCGATAAAAAGATATAGAAACAATTAAATAAAGAAACAATGAATTAAAAAATAAGCTCGGAATAGTGCAGAGATGCCCTTACGAAGCATACCCTACACAAAAAATTCAAATGGCCAAGCCAACAGACCGGAACTTCAAAATCTGGCTGGTGTCATATGTTTTACGAATGTCATCTTTAAAATTTTGGGTTAACGTCACTAGTGCATCAGAAATAAAATGTTTTATCAACTGACAAAGCGTTATATCCGAGCTTTTAAAATTTCATATTGCATCGTAATGTCCTTTTGTGTTTTTCTTGTGTGGTCAATATCGTCTAAAAATAAATATTAATAAAAATGGAACAAGTGTGAGTGCTAAGTTTGACTGTGCTACATCCTTGATACCCTTCACCTGTGTCTAAGTCAATATTATAACCATTGTTAGGTACGATTACCTTAGTAATACTTAACTTTTAAATTTTAATACCATTGCAATTTAAGCGTAATCACTTTTAGCCAGTATTTATAATATTTAATGTTTTTTTATTAAAAAAAAAAATGATGTTTTCATTTAGAGTAGTAAATCTATTAAGGAGACCAAAGTGAAAGTCTATTTTAACACAGCGGGCCTGAGAATACCAAAAGTCGAATATTTTTAGGGCTTAAAAACTATTAAACAATTAAAGGAAAATCAAAAATTGCAAAGACTTTCTAAAAAATTTGTTTATATATTTTGTTATTTGTAGGCTTTATAAGATTAATATATCTCATTTTCAAAATTTTCATTATGTTTAAATTCATTTCCAAAAATAAAAATAAAAATCAATTGATAAAATCTGATTAACAAGATATCCGACACATAATTCAATGCGAAATTAACAATAACATGAGAGTTAAAGTATATAAAGTGAGTGACTATAGAATAGAAACTTCTAACAAATTATATTTCTGACGACTTCAACGGCGATTAAAAAAAAAAATAAATTGGATCATAAAATTAAAAACTCTATATTAATTTAAGAATATTTAAGTCAACTTTATTTCACATTTCTTTCTGTCAGTCTTTGACAAATTCAAACATGGAGAAGTACACCATTAAGCAGCGCTTTAAGACGGTTGAAGCCTTTTATGAAAATTGGCGTTCAAATCAAAAATCCATTTCGTGTACTGCGTGATTTTTTTGGTCTACATAATCGACCAAATGATAACGGACTTTCTTGACCAGAAATTGAGGATATGGATCTGGACTTTATATGGCTCCAACAGGACTGTGCCACTTGCCACACATCCAACGAAACAACGGCTCCTTAGGGCGAGAAATTCAATGGCCGCGTTATCTAACATCGTGGCGATGTCAATTGGCCTTCAAGATCACATGTCTTGGCACCGTTGGACTTCTTTCTTTGGGGATATTTAAAAGAAAAATTGTACTTAAATAAGCAAGGAACAATTCAAGTGCTAAAAGATTAGACAATTCGGCACATTAACGACATTGATGCTCAATTATGTCTCAGCGTCATCGAAAATATGGACCATCGAATAGAGGTGTCCCACCGAAGCCGTGGCAAGCACTTTGCCGACATTTTATTTCAAACATAATTGCCATAGATACTTCTATCATAATAAAGAAAAATTCAGAATATACTCTGAAAACTTTTTGTTTTATTTACAATTAACATAGTGCGTTGAAAATGGAAGAAATATTAACATAAAATAGCTTAATATCAGAAATAAAATAACAAACTGCTCATTTCTATATAGTTGACAAAACACTGGAAACCTTTATTGTACAATAGGTGAGAACTTTCCCTATATTCTTTAGTACTCCTTCACTACGCCGAGACACGCACATCAATTAAACTGTCGATAATATCCATTGAAATTTTTGCCACTCTGAATTAACTGCCTCTATGAGAACTGCCTTGTTTGTGTAATTTTGTGTCCGTATTTTTGCACCATTTCTCATAGATTCTCTATGGTACGCCAATTCCAATTTAACTTACTACATGAAGTGGATCTATTCCTTGAGCTGAAAAGCAACCCCATACCATAATATTGCTACCGCCAAACTCAACAATTTTAGTTGTATCTTTTTCTCTTCAATCGTCGTACAAATGTCCTTAGTTCACGAGCTCTTTAATAATACCTGAACTTACCTGAAAAGAGAACAGCATTCCAATTCCATCTTTATTATTCCATGTATTCTTTAACAAAATGTATGCCTGCCAGACAATATTTCTGTAATATCTGTAGTTGCTTTACAGGACGATAATAACCAAGATCAGCCTCAATTGCTCGTCGGGAAACAGTTCGAGCCCACATTTATACCCTATACCTATATGTGGTTTGGGTATAATGACTTTGTGCTGCTGTTTGTAACTACCAAAACTATTTGACCTAGATCCATCTTTTATTATACCGATCGACTCAGGATCACTAACTGAGTCGATTTAGCGATGTCCGTCCGTCCGTCCGTCCGTGTGTGTCCATGTAAACCTTGTAATCAAGGTTTATATTTTGATGAAATTTGGTATATAAGCTTTTATCGGCCATAGGATGAACACTGTTGAAATTGGTGAAATTCGGTTCATGTTCAGACCTAGTCCCCATACAAATGACCCCTAAGAAATCGACATGAATTGCCATAAGATCCAAATTATCATGTAGATCTCAGTCAAATTGGGTTTGTATGTGTTTATTATATCCATTAATAAGTAGTCCAAAAGTAATGCCTATAGGATAATTCTTAGTTATAGGCCCCATATAGAGCTGCTTCCCGATCTTCACTTAAAGCTATCAAAAAACAAAAATATTGCACTGATTCTTCTCAAATTTTTTTTGTATATATTTTTGCAAAATACAAGAGACTTTACCAAACAGGGTCAGGATCGGTCCATTTTTGGGCCTAGTCCCCATATAGATATAGCATCCGATATGAACTTTTTCATATCTGCAGCCAAAAAATTAATAACAATGCCACTCAAATTTGGTTTATGCTTATTTTCTATATCCAATTAGTTAGACCGATGGTATAGGGTATCGTATAGTCGTTCTAGACGGACTATAATTATCTTACCTGTTTTAGTTTCAGATTGTTAATGACCATTTAGGTAGCATTTTTTTGACATTTTTTAAACTCTCTTGCTGTTGAGTCGTCACCTCTTCACGATGCCTCTTTCACGATATTTCCTGATAATTTTTGAAATTTGGATTTATTCCATAGAATTATTCGCACAAATTTTCTTTTGCTTAAGACCAGCAGTAAACTTATATATTTTCATGGTTTTTAACCCTATTATTTTATAATAATATTTTAAAAACAGTTGAAAGAAAATATCTGAAACTATAAATATTTAAATAATGGATAATATTTTATACATTTTCTTTTATACCATCTTCAATTATTTTGTTTTAGTCAACTCTAGTATTGAATTATAAAAGTTTCCATAATTTTCTCATCACTAACAAAATATTTTTTTTAAATGTATTTTTTGTAACAAATTTGTTATCTTTCGATACAAAGAGTGAATTCGCGAAAAATATTTTACGACATAACGCAAAGTTGTTAAAAAGCAAAATATGCAAATTCAGAATTTTGTAAAAGTTTCCAATGTATTGTCAGCCACTATATGTGTATATTGTTTTGGAGGCAGGGTTGAATAAAATTTTCTTAACTTTTCTTAAGCTTCCTAAAATGAGAGTTTTTCTACAAAACATATATCAATACATGATAAATTGTATAAAAAAATGAAAAGATAGTGAAATTTAAAAAGTTTCCAAGTTAAAAAACGTTTAGTATGAAAATTAAAAAAAAAAATACTCATGATACCGCTTAAAACCCTGGTAAACTGTGCAAACTGCGCATTTCTCCACTCTCGCAAATGAACTGTCAAAAATTGTTTCAAAATTCAACTGCACAACTCTTGTAAATTTGCCAGACAATTTATGGCGTTTTCTTTTCTGAAAAAAAAAAAATGTTACACTTTATAATGTTACATTTTTATAATGTTTGCCTCACAAATCAAAGTTGATGCATTTTTAGTAGTCAGAATAGAACATAAAATTACAACTATGCAACACTTTTTTAATGAACAGCTGATTTTGTTGATATTTTTATTCTTGGACACCAAAAAGGAAAAATAAAAACTAAAAAAAAACATTCATATTTTCCATATTAATAATTTATTTTAAATAAAACAATAAAAATTACAATTTTCCTTATTTTTATACCCTCATCTCCAGTGTGCAGAGGGTATGTATAAGTTTGTCATTCCGTTTGTAATAATTAGAAAAAAAATTTTGGACCCCATAAAATATATATATTTGTGATCCTTATAACAACCGGAGTTGATATAACGATGTCCGTCTGTCCGTTTGTGGAAATCACGAAGACGGCAACAATCGGGCAGCTAGGGTGCTCGTTGACATAAAAAATGATTTACTAACATCCTGAAAAGTTTGCTAAAATCGTCCAAATCGGCCGATTAGGGCCCGAGATTTAAATGAAAAATTAAAAAAAGTCTTGAAAAAATATAATTTTCTATGTTGTTTTTGTCACGATCCCGCCCTGAATAGTGCAGCTACAGTGATCATTTTTAGTGAGAATGATTCACCAAATTCATGGGAAGATTTCTGTTTCAAAAATCATTAAAATCGGTGGAACAGGTCTAGGGAAATCTCTGAAAATTAAAAAAAAAATGAAAAATATGATGTTTCTATATTGTTCTTGTTGTTATTCTAAATGTTGTGTTGTTGTCATAGCTGGACTTGTTGTTTTTGTGGTCGTTGTGGTAATAATATAATAAAAACTAACCCTTTGTACTTTTTTTTTATTAACTCTGGTATTAAAAGTTTCCATTGTTTTGGCATCACTCTAAAAATTTGTTAGATCATTTCTGTTATTACCACGAGCCTGCCTGCAAAATTTCAGATCGAAAAGCTCACGGGAAATTGGTTAAAATCGATCCAAAATTTTTTCGACAAGCAGACACTACGAGTTAATATAAAGGGAGTAAAAATTCACCAACATCTAAAGCAAATAATGTTAAAATACCTAGTTGTTAATAAAAAAAAAAACAATGTAAATATAGCAAAAAAAAAAAAAATTTTATGTATAAATTTATTTATAAATTTTTATAAACTTATTAAATAATACAAATAATATACATATAAAGGGTGATTTTTTAAGAGCTATAGGAAAGTTTTCCAAAAAAAAAAAACACATAAAATTCAGAAAAATGCATGAAATCTTTATTTGAATCGATAGAACGGTCCATATAATTTAATGTTTGAAGATTATTTCATGCAAATGTTGACCGTGACTGCGCCTCAAATGGTCCATCCGCTTAGTCCAATTTTGGCATACCCTTTCCAAAATTTCGGCCGGTATCTCACGAATAAATGCTTCAATGTTGTCTTCCAATGCGTCAATTGAAGCAGGATTGTCTGTATAGACATGAGCTTTAACATAGCCCCACAAAAAATAGTTTAAAGGCGTTAAATCGCACGATCTAGGCGGCCAATTGACCGTTCCCGAGCGTGAAATAAAATGTTTACCGAACTCGCCTCTCAATAAGTCCATTGTTGCGCGTGCTGTGTGGCATGTGGCACCGTCTTGTTGAATCCACATGTCATGCAAGTCAAGCTCTTGCATTTTGGGCAAAAAAAGTTGGATATAACAGTAACAGAGGCCCAATTGCTGCGAACGGCGACGAATCGATAATTGATGGTCATCATTAACACTGGCCGATACAGCTGCGATATTTTCTTCAGTTCGCACTCTACGTAAGCGTGTTGGCGGTTTAATGTCCAACAATGTAAATTTGGTGCGAAATTTAGTCACAATAGCCCGAATAGCCGCTTCAGTGGATCGATTAAACTGACCATAAAATGGAAGAAGCGCGCGAAGAACTTTCTTGACAGAGCACGCATTTTGATAGTAAAATTCAATAACTTGCAAGCGTTGTTCGTTTGTAAGACGATTCATGGTTAAATTATAGACCAAACTGAAGATGTTTGACAATGAAACAAAACACGAAACGTGCGCCAGCTGTTTAAACCAGTGTTGCCAAAAAGATAATAGCTAAAAAATCACCCTTTATTATATATGTATATCCATAACAACTGCATGTTAGAAATAAGTCGGTATATTATTTTATTTACATAAAATTCTGCAATATTTTGTTGAGGGAAAATACATTTCTTTTGCATTAACAGAGTGTCACTTCATTTTGCTCAGCGTGACTATGCCACAGTAGATGGCGCCACAATTTTTGTTTGTTCTAATTAGCTTTGCAATAGTTATTTCTATATTAACACGAATGTTAATATTTTCAACTGGATATCATACAGAACAATGTTAAGAGTATACACGGGCTGGTCTTTTATTTCATACGTATTTTCATTATTCTTTTACAAATATGATAATAAGTTTGGCATATTAACTTTTTGTTGTCTTTACAAAATAGTTACCGAGTTCATCATTGAGTTTTTTGCTTTCAAAACAGTTCTACATAGTTATATAGAATTATTATTCTGCTTTACCTACAAAATATCTGATTGCGATTACATCTATTTTTTAAAAATTGTTTATAATTACTAAAGCATCATTATTCACATAAATACAAAATTGCACTTTTTAATTTTTCCATTCAAATTTAAGAAAATATCAATTCTAAAAACTGGAATTAAAAATTTCCAATTATAAATTACAATTAATTGAATTTCAGAAAATCATATCAAAACGTCGGAAATTATAATTTTAAATTTAGAAGACATCAATTGCATCTTTAATATATAAATTTTATTCGTTAACCACAAATTGAAATTCCAAAAAAAAAAAAAAAACACCAAATACCTATGTTTACATTCAAAAATTTTTACATTTAAAAAAAATATTGACATTCAGGAGAAATTAATAGCTTTTCAGTACTGCGATTCAGTAACTTCTTTTAACGATAGTCGAATCGTTAAAAAAAGAAAATTGCAAAATTATCAGTAAAATTTTTAAACGATATTCGCTATTGTTAAAGTCAGCTGTTGTTGTTATCTGAACGACAACCATTTTTGTGTTGTTTATTCAATCGATAAAAACTTAAATTTTTAGGTTGAAGTGTCGTCATACACAAATAAAAATCATAAAATAGTGAAAATATTTTGTTTCTATTAAAAAACTTTTTTATATAAATAAAGAAATTAAATAGCATATTCAATTAATTATTTCATTTTCAAATAAATAACAGAAATATTAGTAAAAAAAATAGAGATATTAAACATAAACATAAAATCATCCTGTCAAACACGAAGTAATTTGTTTTTTTTCTATTCTTTGTATTTTTCGCTTATTTTAACAGAGATGCCACTCGTTTGCAATTTAAATAAATAAAAAAAATAGATTTGTCGACTGTCGTTAAGATGTGTGTACTTAGTGAATCACTTAATCCTCAGTGCAAACAACAATAGCTGTCGATATATTCTGCGATTGTCGGATCGTTGAAATTCTGTCGGATCGTTGAATTCGCACTACAGAAAACATTAATTTAAATTCAGTGAATTTTAGAAAACCTCAAATGATATTTAAGAATTGCGAACATAAAAATTGTTACATAAATAAACGCAATTTTATGAGAATGTTATTTATACATATATTATTTTTCACAATTTTTTTTGGATGAATATATGAAGTTTTTCAGAAAATAAAGATAACAAATTATTTCATTTAAAATGTTTGGGAAATTTGGTTTTTTGCGTTTGGCATCCCTAATTTGATTATTTATTATTATAAATTTATTCTCTATGTTTTCCAAATATGGCAGTATTTTAATAAAAAAATTGAGAGAGTTTTTTTTTGGTTATTATTTTGTTTCTCCATCCGACCTATATGGCCGCAATGAAGAAATATTTGGCCAGTTAAAAGAAACTACAGCCATCTCCAATTAGCACGATTTAATGCATATAGCCACCCTACACAACCATTACTTTTGCAATGGAGGTTAAGGCGAGCTATTTAATTAACAAAAACTAAATTAAACGAGAAGTTATGTCATATAACCGGAAACGCATGCATATAGGTATATAACCTAAATGCATGCCGATCAGCAACCACGATGACCAAAAAGCAAACACCGAAATAAATCCGAAATAATAGAAAAGACGAAAACCAACCCAAAGAATTTGCTGAAATAATTAAGTTCAACAAATTGTTTACTTTTTCATTTACATTTATTATCAAGACTCAAACCGAGGTGGAGGGTATCAAAGATTCGGCACAGCCGAATTTAACACTCTTACTTGTTTTTTTGTTTCTTCGCACAAATACACATTTATAAACAACATAAATGTCAGCTGTTTTATCGTGTTATTCTCGCCCTCTGATTTTTTAGAGTGCGAAAAATTCACCTTTTTCACATATTTATAGTGCAGCATTTTTAGAAAAGAATCGCTACCCTTTCGTAAGGTTAACATTTTATTAGAAAAGAACACAAAAAGAGAAAAAGAAGTGCGAAGTGGGAAAAACATGTAACATTTTTGTCAGAAAAGAAACCGCTATTAGTTTCGTAAACTTGAACTGTTTAATTATGGAATTGATTAGTCAGCTGTTTTGTGTTTACTTTTGTTCCAAAAAATAAAATGGTGATAATATAGGATTTTTCAATACGAAAACGTCAAGTGGAGAGTGAAGAAAGAATTAAAAAATACGAAATAGAAATGAAATATAAATCTGCTACTGAATAAAATTTTTTTTGTTTTTTCCTATTACTTACTCAGGAATTTTTATTGTTAGATAAAAATTTTATGCTTTGTAATTTATTTTTTGTTTTGACATGTCTATCAAATTGACATTAACTATTAAAAATTGCACAATAGTTTAAAAAGGGGCTTCATTAATCAAGTCTCGCAAATTTGAGCAATTGCACAAATGTTAGTTTTAAGCATTTTCATGATTTCCCTTAATATTTTGAGTTGTTAAAAGAAAAACTGCTTAGATTGAAAGTGTTGCAAAAAAATTATGGTAATCTAATTTGTATTTATTTTTATGTAATTAACTACGTACTTTTTTAGGACAATATCTTTTTATATTACTTTTTTCTTCGCAGATACAAGCCCTGTAGGCTTGGGGGCAGTACTAATTGAATTTGATTCCAGCGGTGACTCACGAGTGATATCTTTTGGCAGCAAAATCCTTCCTGATGTCGAAAAGAGGTACTGCCAAACCGAGAAAGAAAGCTTGGCCCTGTCTGGGCTGTGGAAAGATTCTATTACTACCTAGTTGGACTTAAGTGTTAATTGGTTACTGACCATAAACCCCTTGAGGCTATTTTTTAGCCAACTTCATAGCCACCGGCGACAATAGAGAGATAGCTTTTAAGATTACAATATTTTAAATTTAAGTTGATATACCGATCTAGAAAGGAGAATATTGCTGACTCAATTTCTCGACTTTGTAAAATCGAGTGTACAAATTCTTATGATATTACACATTATAGCACAATTTACTCCGTCATCGGTTAATAAATGCGGAATCGCTGAAAAGAGCTCACAGGAGAATGAAATTGTAGAAGACATTGAGTATATTAAAAGTGACAACTGGCCGTCGTACACTTCGCTACGAGCTGTCGGCAGTACCATGTTGGCAGGAACTCGCCTTGTCGTACCAATACATCTTCAAGCTACATTTTTAGAACTTGCCCACGAAAGGTAAATAGGAGAAACGGCAAAAAAAAGAAGAGTGAGATCCAAAGTATGGTTGATAGAGAAGTGGAAAAGTTTTTATAGAATTGGTGAGATTGTTTATTAGTGTCACAGCCAAATAATCCGACTCCGATGAAAAGGTACGCATTTCCAAATGGTCCCTGGCAATGTGGCGCTGCAGAATTACTTGATCCACTACCAAATAACGATCATATATTTGTTTTAATTGACTATTATAACATCAGAAGCAATAGCCAATGATAGATAATATGTGAGCGTCGAATTTAAAAATTACTGGAAGGACAATAACATTAATTCAAAAACTACTTCACTTTATTGGCCACAGGCAAATGGCGAGGTAGAGAATATGAACCGATCTTTAGTAAAACGGTTTAAAATTGCACACAAGAACAAACAACATTATAAGGACGAAATTCTGAAATTTATCATGATGTTAATGTAACACTTCACGTAGCCACTGGGTCAGCTCCAACAGAATTAATGTTATATCGTTTCACATGTGATAAAATTCCTGGAATTCCGGGACATAACTTATGCTATGCTGGACTCAGAAGCAAGGGACTTAGACATGATCAACAATCAGAAGGGTAAAGAGAGTGCTGATAGGAAGAGAATAGTGAAAGAATCTGACATAGTACTTGGAGACAGGGTTCTACTGCGAAATGTACTTCCACATAAGGTTACACCAACGTTTGATGCACAGGAGTATGAAGTGCTAAGAAGGAATGGGAATGAGGTACAGGAGGTGGGCATTTCGAAGAAATATCAGCCATATTGAAAAGGTGCCTTCAAGCGGAACGATCAACGTGAATGACGAGAAAACAGATCTACCAGCAGAATCAAAGAACTAATCAGAGTTAACGCAACCAGCCGCCAATCCTACATTACGCCTGAAGCTGAAAATTGTAGTTGGGATGTGCAGAACAGCATTTGAACATATCTCGTGTACATGACGAAAACGAGGCCGAAGTATTGACTAATTTGTAAAGAAGTATTAATTTTGTTTAAGATTTGAACGATAAAGATTAATTAATTAAAACTAAATATTTTATTTTAAATAAACATATAAATAAATTTTTTGGAAAGTAGCCAGTTGTGCCAACTGGAAAATTAGCTCGAAAAGCGGGCCCAGTCAAATACAATAAATCTTAAAAACAAAGTATAATATTATTATTTTTGTATAACTCTGTGGGAACATACCAAAAAGTGTTTGCAATTTATTCTTTTTGTGATACATATGAACTATTTTTATTTAATAAAATGTTTAAGTTATTTTAATAACCCTGTTTTACATATGTTCTGAGAATTGCCTTTTTGATGTATTTAAAAGTATTCGTCTAATTGCCTCTTATGAGGTAATTAAACGTGTTCGTATAAATGCTTTCCCCCGCATAATTGTTCAAAAATCTTGTTAATTTTGACGAGGTAATTAACCGAGGATTACTGTACAATTATTTGCTGTGAACAGTCAGTTGTATTTTCATTTTGTAAAATGTTTTCTATAGTAATTTACGACCCAACGACGAAAGGTCGCTTCGTCGCTTCTATTATTTCGGATAGGAGAAAACACTTGTCGGTATTTTCTTTTTGGTGATCGTGATTGCTGATCGCCAAGCATTTAGGTTATATACCTATCTGCATGCGTTCTGGCTATATGACATATCCTATTACTTTACTTAGTTTTAAGGTTACATACACAACAGCTCGCCATAACCTCCTTTCCGAAGACAATGGTTGTATAGGGGAGCTATAATATATACCCTGGAGTTTTGGTGACCTCTTCAATTTTAATTTAGAATAGAAACAAAAAAAATTTTAAAAGAATTTGGTTGAGACTGTAAGGAAAAAATACACATTCCAAATATAAACATTAATTTTTATACAATTAAACTTACCGATGTATTTGCGTTATTGCATTATTTGCCATTTTTTATTTTTTTAATTATTTATGCTGATAAAACTATGTATTTCTTTTTTTCTTTTCCATAAAAACTGGCATTCATTTGGGATTGAAATGTTATGATACAGCTTACAACATTTATTAAACATATAGGGAATTCATTAACTGCACTAAAGTTGTAAGTTGTAAAGAAATACAAGACGTCAAATGATAAATATGTGAACAACCTGTCATATATTCATATACATCTGAAGAAAATATAAATCTGAAGAAAATTCAAATAAAAGCAAAATAGCTGTTATTTAACACAAAAACTTACCTGAATGTAATTATTTCTTCCCATTTTGATTTATTTCTACTATTGTTGCCACAACAGTTAAAAAAAACGTAAAAAAATAAACTACAAGAGCTGACTAAATAGTAAACAAACAACAGCTGATCATACAGCATACCGCAGTAACATACCAGCAAACGTTGTATTGTCGTATATTTTTTATGTATGGATAATATCAACAACAATTATACAACTGTTGTACAATTTTAGCACATACCACTCATACAACAGTTAGGACACCCTTATAGCAAATGAAGTCATACAGTTGTATCAAATTTTTATGTGAAAATTACCAACAATAATTTTACATTATTGTAAAAGTAATACACGATACAACAAATTCAACGATGCAACACTCGTTATGAATTGCCCAAATAATATATTTTTTACATTTTCATTGAAATCCAGTTGACTTATTGAGGGTGTGATCGTGATTTCCACATACGAACAGAGGGATATCGCTATATTAACTACGCCTTTTATAAGGATCAAGAATATATATATATTTCATGGGTTGAAAATTTTCTTTTATACTTAAAACATACGGATGACAAACTTTATATACGCTCTGAACTATGGTTTCAAGGGTATAAAAAAAATCATGTGAGTCCGATCACAGGGGAGATGTGTAAACATCTACTAATTAAAGATTTTTTGATGTCACTTTTTTAAAATCAAACAGAAAGCGTCATCTATGTATCACTTATAGCAAACAACTGGTTATACTTGAATTATGTACATGTTATATGTTTATATTGTGAAATTTTTAACGTTTTATACCAAAGGGTTGTTGAATAAGCTGAAACAATTTTGTATCATAATTTTTTCACCAATACAATCATAAGTCACACCGATTTGTCTTACGGCTCACAGCGTAACATGTGAGCTCACGTGATTGGATTTTGAAATAGAAATTTACCCCCCTGCGCGTATAGACGTCAATTAATACGTATAAAAAAATTCATACAATTTAGGTTTATATAAGCACTTCTCTCTTACGGGAGAGAATTCAAATATAATTTACGCTGAATGGATTCTTGAAATGCAATGTAAGTTATTTTACTACCAAAAGCAGTGGATTGTTGATTGCATCCTCGGTAACTTTTTGATAATTCTAAATTTTAGCTCGTAAAAACTAACCGATTATATATCTTCGTGTCAAAAAAACACCAGCTGAATCTTGCCCACATAAATATATTCAATTTAAATTGCCGACACGATGTTTCATTTACCCCTTGAAAACCCTTGATTCCATATACCTACTAGTTTAATATTTAAACTATCCATATTTTTTGTAGTTGTAGTTATTGTAGTAGTAGTATAATTTAAAAATTATTGTTAAATAATTTTACAAAAACTATATACATAACTTTTTCTAATGCACAAATTTACTCAAAATTTGAAACAATTTCATTTATTCTCGACACTTGATGGAAAATTCAATGAACTTGAAACAAACGGCTTTTCACAACTGTTTTGATTGTAAAAATTAAGTTGTTAAACAAACGTTAGACGTTAGAGTTTATAGGTAGTTATGAGTATATACAAATACACAGTAGATATATTCATACATATGATAGAGGGTAAATTCCGTATATATTGGAAATTCACCAAGGTATTTAGAGAACATAAACATAGACATACAAAATATACATGTATGCCAACAAAAACAGAAGTTGGTTGGTTGGATTTTTGAATTTTTTTAAATATTTAATTTATTCACATAATGGGCTCTCAAGTGGCAGCAATGATTTGCCAAGCATATGTCAAAATTTGACATAAGTATATATATTTTTTAGACATGATAATAATATTCATTGCAAGTACTAAGTTTTTTTTGATGTGTAAACATCTATACGCGCAGGGGGGTAAATTTCCATTTCACAATACAATCGCAAAAACAGCGTAACACATCGGTGTGAGCTGAAGTGTAAATCGGTGTGACTTTATCTGATTGTATTTGTGAAAAAATTATGATATGTTCTTTTCTAAACATTTTCCAATTGTCTTTCAAAAAACATCAATTGTATTTCAGAAACCATCAATATAATTTCAGAAAACATCATTTGAATTTCAGAAAACGTAAATAGAATTTCAGAAAACATCAATATAATTTCAGAAAACATCATTCGAGTTTCAGAAAACATCAATTGAATTTCAGAAAACGTCAATAGAATTCAGAAAACATCACCTGAATTTCAGAAAACATAAATAGAATTTCAGAAAACATCAATATAATTTCAGAAAATATCATTCGAGTTTCAGAAAACATCAATTGAATTTCAGAAAACATCAATAGAATTTCAGAAAACATCATTCGAGTTTCAGAAAACATCAATTGAATTTCAGAAAGCATCAATAGAATTTCAGAAAACATCATTTGTATTTCAGAAACCATCAATAGAATTTCAGAAAACATCAGTATAATTTCAGAAAACATCATTCGAGTTTCAGAAAACATTAGAACCGTATCATTTTGGTCACTGTTACAGAATCAGTCAGTCATTCAGTCAGTGAGTGAGTCAGGGATCAGCGTAAATATATTTAAGATATTACCCGGCCTTCACACGTTAAATGTTTGGCTTTCAGGTTGTAATGCACTCATACTTTTTTACTCTTTTTTACTAAACAATCATACGTTTCAATTCTCTCTTTCAATTTTTCAATGGGACAGTTCCTTAACAATTTTTTGACTATTGTATGTGTGATCAATTTGACTTGAACGTGGGAAGGCCGGGTAAAGTAAGGAGATTGGAGATTACCAAAATTATTAAAATTTAATACAATGGAGTTCGCTTATAACGTACCCTGGTTGTAATAAATTTTTGTTTATAGCGAAGAATTTCTTCGGTCCCAAGAGTTTTAATCACATTTTTCATACAAATTGCTTCTCTTATAGCGAACAGTGGTTATATCAAACTTTTGACTTTAACACACAATTTTTTTTCCATTTCAGAATTTTCCTATACATATTATATATATTTAAAAAAAATAATTTTTAATTTAATTTTATTTTAATTTAATTTTAAAAAACTTCCTTTTATGTATATTTTCGTAAAAGTTTGGAGTTATTAATATTATGTGATTTTAAAAAAATATTTTATTTTGATAGAAACTCGGTAATTTTAGTCTATTAATATGTATCTTTTTAATAATTTAATTTATGTTTTATAACTATTTAAAATGCATCAAAATAAATAAACTTATTCAACTAAAAAAGTTATTAAACCTTTCGGACAAAACAAAAAAATACTACGGTTATAACGAACTTAGTCTGGCCGGTCCCGCCAAGGTCCTTATAACCGAACTCCATTTTACTGTAGAAAAAATAGAATAGCAGAGAAAAAAAAATGTTTTAGAGCAAGTTTCTAAAAGTTTCTTAAGGGGGGGGATTTAAAAGCTAAAAAAGTCGTATTTTCATAATTCTTTTTTGAAGATATGAATAATGTTGTTATTTATTTCATATATACGTTATAGCATAAAATTTGAAGAATCTTTGAAAAAAAATTTCATTTCAAAATTTTAATAAATAAGTCCGTGACAGGGAATCTCCGGAGGCGTTGTTGTTTTGCGGTGAACATCATAACTCGTTACCGGATCATGTGAAATAAAAAAATCTAAATGCGTTTCAAAGGTGACATGTTGCCTGAGGTAGTGACGAAGAGTTTTTTACAACTTTTTTTGCAGCATTTTGAAGTGAAAAACGATTTTTGCTATACAATTTCGGGAATTTGTTGTTAAAAAATGGGGAAGAAAATGGAATTAAAAAAAAAAACTCTTCGTGGTTACCTAATGATTTATATTTATATAGTGTCTAAAATTTCCAAAAAATCGGTCAAGTAGATTTTGAGTTATGATGTTCACGGGCTTCGAACACTTATTTGCGAGAAAATCGGTTTAAAGTTTTTTAAAAACTGATTTATATACCGTATGAAGAAGGTCGCTGGAAACGCTGTATCTTCTTAATTTTTGCTCTGATTTACTTAAAATTTTGACACAAACACTCTTGACATGTTGTGCATTCAGAAAGAGAAATGCAAAAAAGGCTTTAAAACCTACCACCCCCTAAGGAAGTGCAAACACCAATACACCTACACAAAAGAGAAAAAAATATTTCATATTTCATCATACATGTAAACTGAAAAAAGAGAACACTATTTTTTGCAAAGTTATCTATAAATCCAAAAAAATAAAATACAAGGGCGTATTAGTTTTACTTCAAAAAAAAAAGCTTATTATTCCAAATCGCCTTTAACTCTGCCACGATAATTTCAATAAGTTATTGAAATTAAAATCTAAAATATACCTACATCTTTACGTAATTTATGTTTGTCTAAATTTTTTGAAAGCAAATTATGCAAAAATTAAAAAATTAAAAAATTATTTTTTCACCACTCTTCTGAAATTACAATGTTATTTAATTATACAAAGTTACAATAATTTAAATTTTAAACTTAATATTGAACTATTTTTTCAAGTGCTTTTCAATACAGAGCTTTAAACGAAATCATACGTTGGACAACAACAAAATCCACATTGAAGATCTCTTTTTTGTCAAATAATTATCAAAAAAGCATACTCTTTGGTAAGCACTGGCCATCAGAGAACCTGAGCGTAAGCACTCCTAACAATACAAGACAATTTTGAGATGAACAAATAAGAGTGTTAAATTCGGCTGTGCCGAATTTTTTGATTACCCTCCACCTGAGTCTTTAATTTTTAATTTTTATTTTTAATTTTTAATTTTTAATAATTTATTTTAATTTTTAATTTTTAAATTTTAATTTTTAATTTTTAATTTTTAATTTTTAATTTTTAATTTTTAAATTTTTAATTTTTATTTTTAATTTTTTAATTTTTAATTTTTAATTTTTAATTTTTAATTTTTAATTTTTAATTTTTAATTTTTAATTTTTAATTTTTAATTTTTAATTTTTAATTTTTAATTTTTAATTTTTAATTTTTAATTTTTAATTTTTAATTTTTAATTTTTAATTTTTAATTTTTAATTTTTAATTTTGAATTTTTAATTTTTAATTTTTATTTTTTAATTTTTAATTTTTAATTTTTAATTTTTAATTTTTAATTTTTAATTTTTAATTTTTAATTTTTAATTTTTAATTTTTAATTTTTAATTTTTAATTTTAATTTTTAATTTTTAATTTTTAATTTTTAATTTTTAATTTTTTAATTTTTAATTTTTAATTTTTAATTTTTAATTTTTAAATTTTAAATTTTTGATTTTTAATTTTTAATTTTTAATTTTTAATTTTAATTTTTAATTTTTAATTTTTAATTTTAATTTTTAATTTTTAATTTTTAATTTTTAATTTATTAATTTTTATTTTTAATTTTTAATTTTTAATTTTTAATTTTTAATTTTTAATTTTTAATTTTTAATTTTTAATTTTTAATTTTTAATTTTTAATTTTTAATTTTTAATTTTTAATTTTTAATTTTTAATTTTTAATTTTTAATTTTTAATTTTTAATTTTTAATTTTTAATTTTTAATTTTTAATTTTTAATTTTTAATTTTTAATTTTTAATTTTTAATTTTTAATTTTTAATTTTTAATTTTTAATTTTTAATTTTTAATTTTTTAATTTTTAATTTTTAATTTTTAATTTTTAATTTTTAATTTTTAATTTTTAATTTTTAAGTTTTTAATTTTTAATTTTTAAATTTTTAATTTTTAATTTTTAATTTTTAATTTTTAATTTTTAATTTTTAATTTTTAATTTTTTAATTTTTAATTTTTATCTAATTTAATTTTAATTTTAATTTTTAATTTTTAATTTTTAATTTTTAATTTTTAATTATTTAATTTTTAATTTTTAATTTTAATTTTTTAATTTTTAATTTTTTATTTTAATTTTTAATTTTTATTTTTTAATTTTTAATTTTTAATTTTTAATTTTTAATTTTTAATTTTTAATTTTTAATTTTTAATTTTTAATTTTTAATTTTTAATTTTTAATTTTTAATTTTTAATTTTTAATTTTTAATTTTTATTTTTAATTTTAAATTTTTAATTTTTAATTTTTATTTTTTAATTTTTAATTTTTAATTTTTAATTTTTAATTTTTAAGTTTTAATTTTTAAAATTTTTAATTTTTAATTTATAATTTTAATTGTTAACTTTTATTTTTTAATTTTTAATTTTTAGTTTTTAATTTTTAATTTTTTAATTTTTAATTTTTAATTTTTAATTTTTAATTTTTAATTTTTAATTTTTAATTTTTAATTTTTAATTTTAGATTTTTAATTTCTAATCTTTAATTTTTAATTTTTAATTTTTAATTTTTAATTTTTAATTTTTATTTTTAATTTTTAATTTTTAATTTTTAATTTTTAATTTTTAATTTTTAATTTTTAATTTTTTAATTTTTAATTTTTAATTTTTAATTTTTAATTTTTAATTTTTAATTTTTAATTTTTAATTTTTAATTTTTATTTTTTAATTTTTAATTTTTAATTTTTAATTTTTAATTTTTAATTTTTTAATTTTTTAATTTTTATTTTTTAATTTTCAATTTTTAATTTTTAATTTTTTAATTTTTAATTTTTAATTTTTAATTTTTAATTTTTAATTTTTAATTTTTTTTTTATTTTTAATTTTTAAATTTTTAATTTTTAATTTTTAATTTTTAATTTTTAATTTTTAATTTTTAATTTTAATTTTTAATTTTTTAATTTTTAATTTTTAATTTTTAATTTTTAATTTTTAATTTTTAATTTTTAATTTTTAATTTTTAATTTTTAATTTTTAATTTTTAATTTTTAATTTTTAATTTTTAATTTTTAATTTTTAATTTTTAATTTTTAATTTTTAATTTTTAATTTTTAATTTTTTAATTTTTAATTTTTAATTTTTAATTTTTAATTTTTAATTTTTAAATTTTTAATTTTTTAATTTTTAATTTTTAATTTTTAATTTTTAATTTTTAATTTTTAATTTTTAATTTTTAATTTTTAATTTTTAATTTTGAATTTTAATTTTTAATTTTTAATTTTTAATTTTTAATTTTTAATTTTTAATTTTTATTTTTAATTTTTAATTTTTAATTTTTTAATTTTTAATTTTTAATTTTTAATTTTTAATTTTTAATTTTTAATTTTTAATTTTTAATTTTTAATTTTTAATTTTTAATTTTTAATTTTTTAATTTTTAATTTTTAATTTTTAATTTTTAATTTTTAATTTTTAATTTTTAATTTTTAATTTTTAATTTTTAATTTTTAATTTTTTTAATTTTTAATTTTTAATTTTTAATTTTTAATTTTTAATTTTTAATTTTTAATTTTTAATTTTTAATTTTTAATTTTTAATTTTTAATTTTTAATTTTTAATTTTTAATTTTTAATTTTTAATTTTTAATTTTTTAATTTTTAATTTTTAATTTTTTAATTTTTAATTTTTAATTTTTAATTTTTAATTTTGAATTTTTAATTTTTTAATTTTTATTTTTAATTTTTAATTTTTAATTTTTAATTTTTAATTTTTATTTTTAATTTTTAATTTTTAATTTTTAATTTTTAATTTTTAATTTTTAATTTTTAATTTTTAATTTTTAATTTTTAATTTTTAATTTTTAATTTTTAATTTTTAATTTTTAATTTTTAATTTTTAATTTTTATTTTAAATTTTTGATTTTTAATTTTTAATTTTTAATTTTTAATTTTTAATTTTTTAATTTTTAATTTTTAATTTTTAATTTTTAATTTTTAATTTTTAATTTTTAATTTTTAATTTTTAATTTTTAATTTTTAATTTTTAATTTTTAATTTTTAATTTTTAATTTTTAATTTTTAATTTTTAATTTTTAATTTTTATTTTTAATTTTTAATTTTTAATTTTTAATTTTTAATTTTTAATTTTTAATTTTTAATTTTTTAATTTTTAATTTTTAATTTTTAATTTTTAATTTTTAATTTTTAATTTTTAATTTTTAATTTTTAATTTTTAATTTTTAATTTTTAATTTTTAATTTTTAATTTTTAATTTTTAATTTTTAATTTTTAATTTTTAATTTTTAATTTTTAATTTTTAATTTTTAATTTTTAATTTTTAATTTTTAATTTTTAATTTTTAATTTTTAATTTTTAATTTTTAATTTTTAATTTTTAATTTTTAATTTTTAATTTTTAATTTTTAATTTTTAATTTTTAATTTTTAATTTTTAATCTTTAATTTTTAATTTTTAATTTTTAATTTTTAATTTTTAATTTTTAATTTTTAATTTTTAATTTTTAATTTTTAATTTTTAATTTTTAATTTTTAATTTTTAATTTTTAATTTTTAATTTTTAATTTTTAATTTTTAATTTTTAATTTTTAATTTTTAATTTTTAATTTTTAATTTTTTAATTTTTAATTTTTAATTTTTAATTTTTAATTTTTAATTTTTAATTTTTAATTTTTAATTTTTAATTTTAAATTTTTAATTTTTAATTTTTATTTTTTAATTTTTAATTTTTAATTTTTAATTTTTAATTTTTAAGTTTTTAATTTTTAAAATTTTTAATTTTTAATTTCTAATTTTAATTGTTAACTTTTATTTTTTAATTTTTAATTTTTAGTTTTTAATTTTTAATTTTTAATTTTTAATTTTTAATTTTTAATTTTTAATTTTTAATTTTTAATTTTTAATTTTTAATTTTTAATTTTAGATTTTTAATTTCTAATCTTTAATTTTTAATTTTTAATTTTTAATTTTTAATTTTTAATTTTTAATTTTTAATTTTTAATTTTTAATTTTTAATTTTTAATTTTTAATTTTTAATTTTTAATTTTTAATTTTTAATTTTTAATTTTTAATTTTTAATTTTTAATTTTTAATTTTTAATTTTTAATTTTTAATTTTTAATTTTTAATTTTTAATTTTTATTTTTAATTTTTAATTTTTAATTTTTAATTTTTAATTTTCAATTTTTAATTTTTAATTTTTAATTTTTAATTTTTAATTTTTAATTTTTAATTTTTAATTTTTAATTTTTAATTTTTATTTTTTAATTTTTAATTTTTAATTTTTTAATTTTTTATTTTTAATTTTTAATTTTTAATTTTTAATTTTTAATTTTTAATTTTTAATTTTTAATTTTTATTTTTTAATTTTTAATTTTTAATTTTTATTTTTAATTTTTAATTTTTATTTTTAAATTTTTAATTTTTAATTTTTAATTTTTAAGTTTTTAATTTTTAAAATTTTTAATTTTTAATTTTTAATTTCTAATTTTAATTGTTAAATTTTATTTTTTAATTTTTTAATTTTTAGTTTTTAATTTTTAATTTTTAATTTTTAATTTTTAATTTTTAATTTTTAATTTTTAATTTTTAATTTTTAATTTTTAATTTTCAATTTTTAATTTTTAATTTTTAATTTTTAATTTTAATTTTTAATTTTTAATTTTTATTTTTTAATTTTTAATTTTTAATTTTTAATTTTTAATTTTATTTTTTTATTATTCATTTTTCAATTTTCATTTTCCATTTTTCATTTTCATTTTCCATCTTTCACTTTTTAATTTTTAAATTTTCAATTTCTATTTTCCATTAGTCATATTTCATTCTTCAATTTTCATTTTCCATCTTTCATTTTTCAATTTTCATTTTCCATTTTTCATTTTCCATTTCCATTTTCCCTTTTTCAATTCTCATTTTCCATTTTTCATATTTCAGTTTTCGTTTCCATTTTCCATTTTTCATTTTTCAATTTTTTTTTCCATTTTTCAATTTTCAATTTTCATTTTTCAATTATCATTTTTCATTTTTCAATTTCATTTTCCATTTTTCATTTTGCATTTTCCAATTTTCATTTTTCAATTTTATTTTTTCATTTTCCATTCTACATTTTTCATATTCTATTCTCAATTTTCTATTTTCCATTTTTCCATTTATTATTTTCCATTTTTCATTTTTCAATTTTATTTTTTCATTTTTCATTTTCCATTTTCCGTTTTTCATTTTCATTTTTCATTTTCCATTCTCAATTTTCTATTTTCTATTTTCCATTTATCATTTTCCATTTTTCATTTTCAATTTTTTTTTTCATTTTCCATTTTCTATTCTCTATTTTTCATTTTCTATTTTACATTTTCCATTTTCCGTTTTTCATTTTCCATTTTTCATTTTTAATATTTCAATTTTCATTTTCCATTTTCCATTTTCTATTTTTCAATTTTCATTTTCCATTTTGCATTTTCCATTTTTCAATTTTCATTTTCCATTTTCAATTTTTCATTTTCCATTTTTAATTTTTCAATTTTCATTTTCCATTTTCCGTTTTCCATTTTGCATTTTCCATTTGTTTCCATTTTTCAATTTTCATTTCCCATTTCCCAATTTCCCATTTTCCTTTTTGCGTTTTCCATTTTCAATTTTTCTTTTTCCATTTTTCATTTTCCATTTTTAATTTTTAATTTTAATTTCCATTTTTCAATTTTCATTTTCCATTTTCATTTTTCAATTTTCGTTTTTCATTTTTCCTTTGTCATTTTTCAATTTTAATTTTCCATTTTTCATTTTCCAATCTTCAATTTTCATTTTCCATTTTCATTTTTAATTTTTCAATTTTCAATTTCCGTTTTCCATTAGTCATTTTTCATTTTTCAATTTTCATTTTCCATTTTTCAATTTCATTTTCCATTTTTCATTTTCTATTTTTCATTTTTCTTTTTCCATTTTTTAATTTTCTTTTTTCATTTTCCATTTTCCATTATTCATTTTCTATTCTCCATTTTTCATTTTCTATTTTACATTTTTCATTTTCCGTTTTTATACCCTCCACACGTCAGTGGCAGAGGGTATATATAGGTTTGTCATTCCGTTTGTAACGCATCGAAAAACTAATTTCCGACCCCATAAATTATATACATATATTCTTGATCCTTATCACAGCTCGAGTCGATATAGCGATGTCCGTCTGTCCGTCTGTCTGTTGAAATCACGCTCATTCACAAAAAAGCCATCTAACTGGATAACGTTACAATAGTATCATTTGCCATAATTCCCTGCAGGTTGGTATTGAAAATGGTCTAAATCGGGCATCACTGTGATTAGATACAAAAATATATAGATACCTAAAAAAAAAAAACATAAAACCCAGTGTGTTTGTTGTAACAGTTTAGTGGTTGAACATAATAATTGTACAACAACATAAAAAAATTCCACAAAAAAATTATGCATATACATATATTAACAATACCAAGAACACAATAACATAGCTCATGTTAGTAGTATTGCCACATATTTTTTTTATCGTTATACGTTATAATAAAAGAAAATCCCCAATATGAAAGAAAAAAATGAAAATGAAAAAAAAAATGGAAAATGGAAAATGAAAATGGAAAATGGAGAATGAAAATGGAAAATGAAAAACGGAAAATGGAAAATGAAAAATGTAAAATAGAAAATGAAAAATGGAGAATAGAAAATGAAAAATGGAAAATGAAAAAAGAAAATTGAAAAATGGAAAAAGAAAAATGAAAAGTGGAAAATAGAAAATGAAAAATGAAAAATTGAAAATGGAAAATGAAATTGAAAAATGGAAAATGAAAATTGAAAAATGAAAATTTAAAAATGAAAAATGACTAATGGAAAATGGAAAATGGAAATTGAAAATTGAAAATTGAAAATTTAAAAATTAAAAATGATAAATGGATAATGGAAAATGAAAATTGAAAAATGGAAATTAAAATTAAATATTAAAAATGAAAAATGGAAAACGCAAAATGGAAAATGGGAAATGAAAATTGAAAAATGGAAAAAATGGAAAATGCAAAATGGAAAACGGAAAATGAAAATTGAAAAAATAAAAATGGAAAATGCAAAATGGAAAACGGAAAATGGAAAATGAAAATTGAAAAAATAAAAATGGAAAATTAAAAATGGAAAATGGAAAATTAAAATTGAAAAATTGGAAAATGCAAAATGGAAAATGAAAAATTAAAAATGGAAAGTGGAAAATGAATAACGAAAATTAAAAAATGAAAGATGAAAAATTAAAAAATTAAAAATTTAAAATGGAAACTGAAATATGAAAAATGGAATATGGAAAGTGTAATATGAAAATTGAAAAATGGAACATGTGAATTTTATTTATACAGATTTAAATAATACTCACGTTGAATATTTGTAAGATACTGTCTGTTTTATTAAAACTTAAGAACTAAATGTGAAAATCTTAAAACTAATCTAGAGCTAACAATTATACCTGTGTTTATACACAAGCAATCCTATCTAGTGATAACATTTGTTTCACACATGTGTTTTATTACTTTGGGAAAACTGATAATAAAATGTATGTTATCCCTTATTTTGGAAAAACTGATAATAAAATATCCTAAGATAATACATTTGTAAGTTATCCTACAATAAGGGATTTTTATCATTAAAAATACATTATAAGCAATACTTAGAACTAGCATGCTGTGTGAAACGCAGACTATTGTAGATACCATATGTTCATATTTGAACATTCTGCGGCCGGCGAACTATAATCATACCTGCTCTATTACTTAATATAAACTTCCTTAATATAAAAATAATGAATAATATAATACATATGGTTATTAATATTAATGAGAGGTGCCCCGATGCATGATGGAAGTTAAGCCCCTTCAGATGAATATCAGTTGCTTTCAGTGTTTTTATTTCTTCTTTGATGGAATCAATTTCAGCTGAGTTGTCTATTAACATAGAACCCAGCGGCTTTATTAGTTCGGTCTCATTATAGTTTATTTCGTTGGTCAGATATGTGCCAAAGCTGCCTTCGATCGTTTCAGTTGTAGCCGGTAATATAGTTTTCCCTACTCTCCCAGAGCAGCCTGTTGCCAGTCGCATTCTCCATCGCCTTGAAGAGCCACATTTGCTTGTTGCTTAAGTTCACCCATGCGTGCTGACTGTTGACCTCAATGTAACGACATTTAACGTCTCTATGTGGTTTTAATGGTGCAATCTCACAAACATTATTATTTGCATCTTGCCAGGCCCAGTGTCCCTCGCACAGTAAATGCCTATCACCGACCTCTTTCCATTGATGAAATTCCAATTCGGACATCATATGATACACGTCAGCATCATAGCTGTACACCAAATATGGGTTTGCAATAGTCGCCATCACCAAACTGTTGAATAGTTGAATTGGAATGGGAATCACTCTGAAAATATTGGATGCTTTGGAAGATATTAAAGGAATATTAGTTTTAATTATTAATTTATTTTCCAGAATAATAGCTTTCGCCTTCATCAAGTTTTAAAATTATTGGTAGCTGATTCTCCTTCACGCCTGGTAACTTTAATTTTTCCGGCAACCATTCCTTTATTTTAGCCATTTCTTGACTTAGCGGCGCTGGCTTTAAAAGATCAGGACTAAGTTTCCCATGGTTAATATCCATGAGTAACCGTATAATGTAAGACTGTGTTCTCTCAACTTCTTCTAGCTGAGCTTCTATTTCCCTGGCAATGCCAAAAAACTTAATCGATTCCTTGTAAATGAACATCTTTTCTTGCACCATCATTGTAATGTTGTCTATTCTTGTCTGGAGTATGGTGTAGTCTGAGTTTACTTCATATAAAGATTTAATAAAGAGATTTGAAGTAGAATCTACTACTGACGTTTGCTTTTCCACTAACTCTTTGAGACTGTACTGATTATCTAGCAAATTTCTCATGTTATGCTCCATATCTTCGCGGTCGTCATTATCCATTAATCCAAATAACAAATGGTAAATTGAACCAATAAAATTGAATCCTCTTTTCAATCGATTCTTTTTATTTAGGAAAAATAGTTGATTAGACATTCCCACTGCTTCAGTTCGGTCTTTCATTCGCCTCAATGTATTTCGACACTGTTCTCCAAATTCTCCAATTCTATCAC
>OY821518.1:145156730-145201730 GCA_963682025.1 Cordilura impudica | reverse complement strand
ATGCTAATAAAAACTGTCTGCTTGAAACTGCGGGTAAAAATTTTACATTTCTAATTATCCCCAAAAACGTCCATAATATTCCAAAACTTTTCGTGGAGAAGCGATGTTTTTACTAGAAGATTATGAACTTTTGGAAGAAAATTTATTGAATAAAAAGTGTTCAGAATTATTCATGGAATACTCAACAATTTTTTCAGAAAGAAAAAATATTCCCCGCAGTTTCAGGCAGAAGATTCTCAGCAGAAAATTTTTGAAAAAACCCATTCTTGTGCTCCGTAGGGTCACATTTGCACCAAAAATCATTTTATTTTTTTCCTAAAAACCAACTTTTTGAGAACAATTCCATAAAAATATGAGCCGAAATCAAAAATTGCAAAGGAGGGATCGATGGGCAAATTCAAGACGATCATTTTAAAAAAAATCCTAGCTCGAACTATGTGAGGTATAGAGTAATTTGAAAAAAAAAAAACAGGTGCTATTCGTACTAATGTGCGCCCTCTGAACTGAAGGAAAATTAACGTACAAAAAAGGTCTTAATGTACAAAAAACAAATTACTTCAGTAGGGCCACTCCAACTGTACATAAATTTTAAAATTACGTTTAATCTTTAAACATGACTACACCTAAAAATATGCTAATTACTTATTAAAAAATAAAATAATTAAATGAAAATGATATGAATGTTAACTTACAACAAAAAAATTAATACCGGATACAGGTATTAAGTGGTCATTAATACCGGTATTGAAAAATGACCCGGTATTGCAAGCCCTAATGTGAGCAAATTGAAAGCCAAATAGATAAAAAGTCAAAGATCACAAAAAAAAATCAAAGCGGTGAAATGCATCTCGCAAATCTCGACAAATCGACTTTGTTTAATTTCCTCGTCTACAGCAATTAATACTGCAAATGTAAAAAAAAAAAATTTTTAACTTACAATTCTTTTTCTCACATTCACTATGCACTGGTAGTTTAAACAGATGTGCAATTTTAAATTTTAAGGGAGAAATAAATTCCACGGAAAATTTATGATACCAAATTTCACTTTGAGGGAAATGAAAATTTCAAGGGAACATAAATTTCACTTCTTATTCACGATAGGGGTGAACATATTTTTGTAGCCTATACGAATCTTTTTATGTTAGAGTAGTATGTGCGATATAACGTTTGAAAGCAACGACAGATTAATTAACAGCGCCTAATCGAAGCACAATCTGAGTCCGTCTGTGCTAACGAAGATTGTCTTATTTCATATTTTGATTTATCATAAAAAAAAAAGCTTTTCTAATTCTTTTGAAGCACTGCTACTATATCATTCAGTGCATTTTGTTGCAAACGGACTCAATATGCATAAATATTAATGTTAAACTCAACCAACAAGGTATAAGTCTTTGTCTTCAATAAAACAAACACCAACACTTGAAGAAGATATTCGTCAAAGAGTGCCATGATGTTATTTTCTTTTTTGTATTCTCTTCATTTTTTGTAAGAAATGAATCAAAGAAAATGTAAAATTAAATTGTTAACAACTAGTTTTAATGTTCTTCTTTTTTATATTTCTTAGGTGCAAAAGAAAATTTTTGATCGTATTCCTTTTCTAATTTTAAAATTAAGAAAAGAAATAATAGAATACTTCAAGTTGTTGCCCATATTAATTTTTCAATCTACTGAGAATCTGAGTAAATAAGTTTGAATTTTAATATCTTAGGATTCTGTAACTGTAAGTTATAAGTAATTTTTATAAAATTTCTTAAATAGCACTCCATTTTTTTACTCGTACATAGATAGCATTTGATTCTACTCGATTGTAAATTGCATATTTAAAACTCGGTTGTTTGTGCTTCTCAATATTGGGGACCGAGAACTCTTTCATACACCCAATCTATAGAGGGATTAGTTCTTACTGGGAGCTTTCACTTGTATTTATTATCTTGCATTATGTTTACACGCACAACACACACACACGCACACACACACACGCTCTCAAACAAACAATGTGTAAGTGAGTATGTAAGGATGCCTTGTGTTGTGGTGTGTAAAATTTATTTTTATTTTATTTTTAACTTATTTTAATGCACTCTGTGTGTTGCTTTTGTTCTGATTCTTACATTTATTTTCATTATTTTTGATTTGTATGATTTTGTTTCACTCCATTTATTTGATTGATAAGAATATAAGGATTGCAGTTTTTCTGTTTTTAAAGACTTTTTTATAAATAGAAGATGAAGCTAGAATCATTGAAGCAATGTGGAATTTTAAAACTGAACGAATTGCAATATTTTAATAAAATCATGCTGATATCTCCCTATTCTATATTGTTCCTGTTTTTTACATTATGAATTAAGTCCTAGTCCCCTTATTAAGTGGAATCTCAGATACCACTTTGTAGTCAGTGTATAATGAGTTTGTCCTAATGATTTTAACTACCAAAAATATTGGATATAGATCGATCAGTTCATTAAAGTAATACAGGATTCTGTTCCAAATTGATTTGCTCTGCGTTTCTACGTGCAAAATTAAGCCAAAATTTATAAGAAGAAGAAAATACATGATGAAAATTTAATATTGTTTGTCTTCTTCTTCTCTGTTTATTTACAAAAGAGCTTATATCAATTTAAGTTTTTCATTTCTCAATATATTTATTTCTTTTTTTCAAAAAAAAAAAAAATCTAATTTCTCAATATCAATTTGTAGTTTTTCAGTATTGATGGGGATTTTATGGTAACAATTGGCATTTACTGTGTACTCATTTGCTTTTTTCTCAATAAATGTGAACTCATGTTGTTTGAAAGTACGAATAAGTTACTTTCAGAGATATACAATTAATCGTTCATATTTGCCTCATTTGCCTTGTAATCAATCTAGGGTATCGTATAATAACTTTCTCTAAACGCTATTGGGTATCCGATAGTCGGTCAAAACGACTTAATATGCTTTTTTTATACAAATGGTGTCAAAAAGTATACAGAATATATCGATAACTCACAGCGCGTTTTGTAAATGTATCGTATTTGGACTATCGAAAGTGAAAGCTTCTATGAGATGTGTATTGTTTTTATTAAATTTGTTATATAATTATTAGCAATTTCAATCATTCATTTCTCTACATTGAAACTGTCAAAATCAAGGACATAAAAGTTATAAGTTTTATGAGATATTTCTTAGGAAGTAACTCATACAGTTCAACTTTTACTTTTTTTTCTTGTCAATAACTATTTGATTCCAATTAATGTTTTTTCTTTGTTTGGAAACAGTTATAGACAACGAAAAAAAAATATCTGTTATAAATAATTATTACATTTCAATAATTATTTTATTCGTCTTTGTATATTACTCATGGCTAAGAAATAAAAAGAAACAGTTAGATCATAACAGTTATTATTTAAGAAATACTTTTATTTGTTATAATATAAAAGTTGTATGCTTTTTCATTCACAAATTTAACTGAATAAGAGACAAATTTCATATTTAAATACTTTTTTATTAATTCTTGGTTATGCAATATGAAAATCAGATGTACACAATCATTAAAAAATTTAATTATAAAATGAGTAAGAAAATTATAGTCGGTCTAGACCGACTATACGATACCCTATACCATGCGTTTAGAAACCCTATCTCTTAGGCCCAACTAACTGGACATAGAAAATAAGCAAAAATCAAATTTGAGTGGGATTTTTATTAATTTTTTTGGCTGCAGATATGAAAAAGTTCATATGGGATGTTATATCTATATGGAGACTAGGTCCAAAAATGGACCGATCCTGATCATGTTTGGTAAAGTCTCTTGTATTTTGCAAAAATATATACAAACAAAATCTGAGAAGAATCAGTGCAATATTTTTGTTTTTTAATTGATTTAAGTGAAGATCGGGAAGCAGCTCTATATGGGGCCAAAGGGATCATTTTTGGACTACTCATTAATGGACGTAATGAACGATATATTTTTTGCCAAATTTGGGTGCTCAATCATAAATTCAGCCATGAGTTCTTTTTGTTTGCCATTTATTTTAAATATATTTGCCCTGAAAATTTTTGAAATTTTAATTTTTCAAGTGATTAATATTACTTAAATTTTAAGACCTTTTAGTTATTATTTTATATATCCCACTTTTATTTTTTCGCTTGTTGTTCTCAAGAAGTTTAACACTTTTGTTTACGATTGGCTTTGTCATATCGAATGACATTTAGAAAGAAGACACTCGATCGTTCGCTCGTTATCGTATGCCATCATCTCAAATTTCGATACTACTTACACGATAGCGAATGCCGTGATTTCAAAATGAAAAATTTCGATCAAATTCACTCGATCACGTATGCGACGATTAGACCGCTGGATAGTTTTTTTATCTATGCTACTTAATATATCAATCCAACTTAAAAAATTGAAAGTGGTTTCATATCGATAAAATTTGTTGGTTTACGTTTTCTGAAGAAGCCAAATACGGTTTCAATTCCACTTTCGATCGGAAATTGTTTCTGTGACATGCCTGATAATTTTCTTCTTAATAATTTTTGTTTTATCGGAGATTCACTCTTTTCGATACAAATTAGCTGATCTGAGTTGTTAGTATTAACCAAAGCTTTTAAAGTAAGTCAAGTTGTATAAAAATCACCCATTAGCAATTGTTTCTTTTGAAGGTTCAACGTTGTTTCACAGACTGGTTTCAATGTGATAACCAAATCCTCTGGACTCCCATTCCTCATTTGTGAGGGTCTTTTTTTTCCATCTAGTTGGTACATAGATTTTGGGTTTGGTTAAACTTAAAATTTTAGTCTAGACGTTAGTACGTTGGTTTCTGCTACAGATGGTCATAGGTTCAAACACCCAGCCGGACTAGATAATTGTTGTATTTTCTAACTATGTTCTAATTAATTTTTTTATTACACGTTTTTTTACGTTTAATAATTTTGAAAAACATTACCGAAAATAACTTTTTTCAAAATTTTTAGTATTTCTTAAAATTTAAAAATTTTAAAAGTTATTTATTTAAATTGTTCAACAACATTTTTAAATAATTTAAAAAAAATATTTGTTACTAAATAACTTTTGTTGACAAAAAAAAAAATATTTCTTAAATGTACTATAAAACAACGAAAAAAAATATAAATTGAATTTTAAAAGTTACGACCAACGATTTGTTTATGTTGCCAATAAAGTTACTGTGCAACTTTTTAAAATATTTCTTAAAAAGTGTAACTGTTTCGATTGTTAAAATTTTGATAACAGTTATTTTAGGTCCTTGGTCAAAATCAATTTTTATTTCTATACCCTCCATACCTCTGTGCAGGGGGTTCATATAAGTTTGTCATTCCATTTATAACAACTCGAGTCGATATAGCGATGTCCGTCTGACCATCAGTCCACCTGTCTGTTGAAGTCACGCTCATACACAAAATAAACCATTTACTTGGGTAGTGTTATGATAGCATTGTTTGTCTTTATTTCATATCATATAATTGTACAATAATTCAAACTTAAGTTTATATGTTCATTAAAGCACTATAATTAGAATATTAAATATTTATGTTCAACGCAATTATCTTTAGTCTCACAAACACCTAAAGAAAAATTTCTTTTGTATATCATATTACTTGTGTAAGTTTCATAATATTGCGTGGCGTCTTTTGTTCACTTAATCTTTAATAATTGTGAGGTCTACCAGGTGGCTTAAAGGTGGGTTCTTAAATTACTTATGTAATATAAATGCCCTGGTACAAACTATCTTAGATTATTACATTCAAGCATACACACTCATATGTGTCAATTTATATATAGTGATATATAAATTTGAATAATTCAATTTCATTAAATTAATGCTTAAGCGAAGTCGTAACTTTAAACGACTATCTACTAAATTAAATAATAAGCCAGAGGTGTTGTCCCATAAGGTAATCATATATACAAGTGATTAATATCACACACATACAAATGTTATTGTAATTAACATTAAAGTATTTTCATTCTTAATATCTTTATTTAAGCTTTATCAAGTACTAAGCAAGTATATACCTACTTATTTATAATAACTAGCTGAAATTTATTTTTTAATTTAAGTTATTCAAGAATAATATTTTAATTTGGTAGAAAAACTTGGAACACCATTTTATCATAAAGGTTGGATCAAGTATATTTCTAAAAAAATTACAATAAATTAAAAAAATAGGGTCCATTAGCAAAGTAACTTGAAAAAAACGATTTCTCCTTGGTGAGAAATTTATAATATTTTTTATATAATTAGCGAATAGCGGCCCCATGTTTATGAAAGGGCATGTTGAGTAGATCATTTATGTAGACTAAACATATAGTCCAGCTGGTCTGAGTGGGTAAAAGTTTTAATTTTTTGGTCGAAGGGAGCATTATACTAAATGTAAAAAATATTGTAAGTTAATGCCTGAGATAATTCTTATTGTCAGACTTTTATGACTGTCTTTGTACCATATTTTCGGTGAATTAAGAAATGACGAAAAATATTTGGAGGTAACATCTTTATATTTATTAATAATATGCCTTTTATTATAAAATGCATTTATTTTTTTTTTCTTCATAGTTTTCAAATAAAATGGAATTGGTAAACATTAAAATAAGAAAATAGCAATAGTATTACAGGTAGTATTATGTTCCGACAGATCGAGGTTTCTGTACAACCCCCATACGTATTCAGCAAGCATAAAACTTTCGGATCTCCCTTTGAATCACTTCTCCAATACCTTGATATTCGGTTGAAAACTTTCACCGTGTTTATCTGAAACCGCTCCAAGCTTTTCTTGAATAAAATTGGGATGTAAGTGGAGAAGATGCAGCTTTAGTGACATCTTAAGAGCGATTAGCATGCTTTCAATATTTTCTGCATAGTTTTGTGCTTTTGAATTTCCAAGGAATTCTGTTAAAATAAGCTGCATAAAGTCAAATGCTGTCTTTTGCATATTGGACAGGTGACCATAAAATTCTTCATCTTGTAGTAATTTTCTTATATCGGGTACAACGAGCATTCATAGAAAAGGCAATTTACATTAAATAAAATAACTTCTTTCTGAGCACTCAACATTGCTGCATCGTATCAATCATTTCTCGTGTATTTTAATATTAAATAAAACCGAAATTGAAAAAAAAATAAATTTCTATTACCTTTTTATAATCTTAAATTAACAAATAAAACCATCAAAACACACTCCATCAAGCAAAATACCATACAATATGTTATAGGTCCCTGTCGAACTTTTCACTATTTTATGGCCAAAAAAATTTAAACTACAATAAACAATATTTTATTAAATTGCTATATACAAAGTCCCAGAAACAAGCTCTCGAGTATAATAAATGTATTCATGTATTTTATTTTTTTTTAATAAAGGATTTACTGACGTACTTTAAATAAAGAATATATTATTTTTAAAGCTTAATTGTAATGAAAAATTTGTTTAAAACATCACATTTATATTGGAAGATGTTAAAACTATGGTCAAAGTAGTATTGTTGCAACACTGCGGTCTACGTGCAACACCACAGTATATGTGCAACACTGCAATCTATATGCAACGCTGAGGTCGATATGCAACACTATTGGAAACAGACGCTTTGGACAAAACAAGGCATGCTACAATTTTTAAAACTACAGTTGAAAGGCGTCACTCACGAAGGACATACAAAAAAAAAAAAAAAAAAATGCAAACGCAAACGCAAGCGCAAACGTAAAGATTGTATATGTCAAAATTAACATTTAATCATATTTATTATATATGAATAAAATCACTTTGTCTTTTACTTAAAATAAAAAGCTGTTCATAAAATGTCATCTTTTCTTTGAAGTCTTTACAAGTAGTAAAAAAAAAAAGAAACAAGAAAGTATAACTGAGTATTAAGTTAACCACCAAAATTTTTTGATTTTCGATGTTTTTGATCTACAAAACTCTGTGTTTGCAATACTAGTATCAAGTCTAATATTCGAGGATTAATTGCTTTATTAATATTTGCTCTTCTATAATTATGATAAAAAATTGGTACACCATTTTCGCTTTGTATCAAATTTATTTTATCGAGGTAAAAAAAAATTCCTCAAGGTGTACAAATCCATTCTGCAATGCTTTCTTTATATATTCTTAATTTGTGTAATACGGTGCCATTATAAAATTATTTTTCTTAATACATTATTTTTAATTATAATAAAATTATCTCTTCTTATAATGTTTGATGTGTTGTGTAATTTGTTTACGATGGTGAAACATTAAACCAAATTGGACACCCGTACGCTACAATTGGTCTATTTAAGGATTGTCATATAATAATTTTGAACCTTATATTATGAACCTTGAGTAAAATAGAGATTTATGAATAAAAAATGATTTCGTAGTTTTGCAGTATCTTCTTTTAATTTAACATTTACTTGTTTTAACTCTTCAATCTCAGATTTAATGGACAACAAATCATCCTTTTTGGTAACTAGCAGCTTTTAGTTTTTCATACAATAGGTTGCACAATTTATCCCAAGAGAGAACATCTTGCTAGCTATGTCAGACATAGTTTGACATTATGAACGTTTTTTACCAAAGTTAGAGTTTTGTTCAAGAGATGTCGATAAAAACGTTCGTTTGTGGTTAATTTTTTTTCTTGAAGCATACCTTAAGGCTTGTACTAGATTATAGATGACAATAGCTAATTTGTGTTTGTTGTGTTACACAGCTGAAAGGATTGAGCTGTTTTCAGTGCCCTTTATTGTCATGCAGTTGTACAAGACACTCTTCAATTATTGTTTAACTGTATACCAAGTATGTATGTAAATATATTAATACACTAAAAATGTATATTTACACCCAATATTTAACTGTTATTACGTAGATGTGAAGATCAAAAACAAAACAAAAATTTGTTTACAGTAATTTTTATGGATTTCGGACTACGATTTACTAAAATTAAACAAACTGAAAATGGCTCAAAAATTGAGGGCGATTTTTCATTTCTTATTTAAAAATACGAAAAATTGCCCAAAAAGTTGGTTCAATTCTCATTTTTTCATTTGAGGTAATTTTGTATTGCAGTTTTTTTTTTTGGGATTTTTTATTTTTACTTTTTTTTTAAATTTTTAAATTTTTCGTAGAACCATTTTTACCAGTGATATTTTATTTTTTGTAATATCACATATCATTTGTATCGTCTTAAATAGTCAGAAAGGATTAAATCCATAGACTTAATTTAACAAAAAATTTACCATAGATATCAAAAATAGTAATTTTCTATGAAAATATATTTTAAAAAGAATTTTAATCAGGTATGTACGGAAATCGATTTAGACACTAAAACGATTTAAATTCAATTAAAGTTGCGATGCATTTATATTTTTTATTTTATAGTGCCGATTTCAAATTCCATTTTGTCACGTAAATGTTTCCTCTTTATGTTTTCTTTTTTATTATCCTCTTCTAATAACAAATAGGATGCTGCCAAAATAATCGAGATATTATGATTTTGTAAATATTTACTTTAAATTTCATAAATGTTTGATTGTAATTTTACAATTTTCACTACAACTTGTCAATACATTGTTGTATCTTTCAAAAGATGAAATTCGTCACACCGTTGTTGATTTTAAAATCGTTTTCACTTTTGAAATCGATCGATTTCCATCACATACTTCAATGTATTTATAATTTTAAATCAATAATATGGTGCTCGACATACGTTTGAGTGCACTTCGATCTTCGATTGAGTTTAACTGAGAATACGTGTTAAAATATACTTTAAACCTATGTATATATTTTAAGCCACTTATGCCATACAACTAACTTATTGAACTGAAATATTTTACATTTTTTTTTTTATATTACTGCAATTAAATAAATTTTCAACACTGTGTCCGAAATTTTGTTTCTTTAACAATAACCTGCAACACTTAATTGTTAAACAAGATTATTTTATTTCCAATTGATAGATTATTTATTTATTACATTGTCAAAATCGTAAAGACCAATAGTTAAATCCCAATTGTACGAAAATACAAACAAACATACGCACGCATTCATACACATACGAAACCCGTAAATTGATTATTTAAATTTTCATAGAATATTTAATGAGAAAATGGACACAGCCAAACAGATTTTCAAATACAATTGCTCTTTAAATGTATTTATTGTGCGTTAATATTTTGCACAGATTAAACATTTGATGCGAGTAAATTAAATGTAAATAATCTCACGTATGTAATAAGGCCAATGCTCCAAAAGGGAACTATATCCAATAACCAAATCTACGATACGGCTGTCTGACATGTTCACGAAGTGTAGTAAAGTTCTGTATAACTGAATTTGTGTACGTGTGTAGAACAAAAGATTGAAAATTATTAGCATAAAATTGTGTTCGCATTACTCTGACGCTATTTATACCCTATACCACTATGTGGTTTGGGTATAATGACTTTGTGCTGCTGTTTGTAACAACCAAAAATATTTGACCTAGACCCATCTTTAATTATACCGATCGAATCAGAATCACTTTCTGAGTTGATTTAACAATGTCCGTCCGTCCGTCCGTCCGTCCGTCCGTCTGTGTGTCCATGTAAAGCTTGTAATCAAACTGCAGGTCGCAAATATGAATATATTTTGATGAAATTTGGTATATAAGCTTTTATCGGCCATGGGATGAACGCTATTGAAATTGGTGAGAATCGGTCCATGTTCAGACCTAGCCCCCATACAAATTACCCATATGAAATCGACATAAATTGCCATAAGATCCAAATTGTCATATAGATCTTACTCAAATTGGGTTTGTATGCGTTCATTACATCCACTAATGAGTAGTCGAAAAATGATCCCTTTGACCCCATATAGAGCTGCTTCCCGATCTTCACTTAAATCTATTAAAAAACAAAAATATTGAACTGATTCTTCTCAAATTTTGTTTGTACATATTTTTGCAAAATACAAGAGACTTTACCAAACATGATCAGGATCGGTCCATTTTTGGACCTAGTCCCTTTATAGATATAGCATCCGATATGAATTTTTTCATATCTGCAGCCAAAAAAATTAATAAAAATCCCACTCAAATTTGGTTTTTGCTTATTTTCAATGTCCAGTTAGTTGGGCCTAAGAGATAGGGTTTCTAAACGCATGGTATAGGGTATCGTATAGTCGGTCTAGACCGACTATAATTTTCTTACTTGTTTTTCGATCTCATATTTCAAAATTCGATTTGATCTGTAGAACATGGGAGATTTTTAGGTAATCTTAATATTCAATATATATGATGACCCTTCGTTATTTTTTGTTGCAAATTAAAATTAAAGATATTCTCCACATACATATATATTACTAATGTCACTGATATCTACATTTACCTTCTACAAATACTGAATAGGATTTGGTACGTCAGAAGTTATAATATATATTTTTTCCTATTGTGAGTGAATAGTCCTAACTTAATTGTTACCAAGGAGGTTTTTGGAGGTCGTAGATAAAATATTAAGGTTAGAACCTGGCAATATAGTTTAGAAAAAAGATAAAATCGATAAAAGTAATTGAAGGAAAAGGATTTTGAAACTTTAAATTTTCGAATATACACCTATTCTAAGTTACTTAATATGGAATTCCTTGAACAGTATACCCCACATAATTTGATTTTCATTTTCTATACAAATTATCAATTATTAATTCTAATTTTTTAAACAAATGCTAATTGTTTATGTGTGTTTATATTTGAATGACAATACTGCACATGTTGAGCAAAAATCAATTTGAAGGTCCAGTTTGAGTTTTTGTTCGATTTTTTTCGGTTTTTTAATTTTTTTAATTTTAATAAACACAAAATAAATTTAACAAATGCAAATAAAAACAAGTAAGAAAATTATAGTCGGTCTAGACCGACTATATGATACCCTATACCATGGTTTAGAGACCCTATCTTTCGGTCCAACTACTTCGATATAGAAAATAAGCATAAACCAACTTTGAGTGGGATTTTTATTAATTTTTTTGGCTGCAGATATGAAAAAGTTCATATCGGATGCTATATCTATAAAGGGACTAGGTCCAAAAATGGACCGATCCTGATCATGTTTGGTAAAGTCTCTTGTATTTTGCAAAAATATGTACAAACAAATTTCATCAAAATATATTCATATTTGCGACCTGCAGTTTGATTACAAGCTTTACATGGACACACAGACGGACGGACGGACGGACGGACATTGTTAAATCAACTCAGAAAGTGATTCTGATTCGATCGGTATAATTAAATATGGGTCTAGGTCAAATATTTTTGGTTGTTACAAACAGCAGCACAAAGTCATTATACCCAAACCACATAGTGGTGTAGGGTATAACAAGTAAGAGTGCTAAATTCGGCTGTGTCGAATCTTTGATAACGTCCACCTGTGTCTTAAACTCAATATTATGGTTACTACATTTAAAAAATGTTGCCGATAACACTGTACAACAGTCCGATAATACCGTAGCGTTACATGAGGGTGTTACATTTATCCGAAGTCGCTTAATTATAACCTGGAGTCAGTTTTTCTGACAGGGGAACAAGTCCTACCACCCTACTACTTAACTAAATAAGTAGGGAGTAATATTTTTTCCTTTAGAGCCTATATCCTCCGGACCCTTCTTAGAGGGGATCTCTTACTTATTTTTTTTTCCTTTAACTTATTATATTTTAATATTTTAAATGTGCCAGATTTCCGCAATTTAATGAAATATGTTACCTTCCAAGAGAAACTGACAGAAAATGAAGTAAAACCAACATGAAACATATTCTATTTAACTGAAATTACAAAATATTTTTTCTGTAAAGTTATACATAGATCATAAAATTTATAAGGAGGGTCTGGAGGAGATAGGCCCCAAAGAAAAAATGTCCTCTCGGAAAAGTAATAAGGCTCGGTGATACATATGAACACTCTCTTCAGAAACTTTGAAAATCATCATGAAGCCCTACGGAATTTTAATTTGTTTTGAAAATTGTTGTACAATGTAATTAACCTTTAACTTCTAATACTATTTAAATCTAAAGTTAACCGCTTTTATTTTTGGGCCACTATTTATTATAACTTTTTCATAATTACATATAAGCCAAAGATAAATACTTTTTTAAATTTAAATGAGTTTGCCCGATAAATGCTTATATTCAGTATATATCTTCCAAATGTATAAACTGACAGACGGATTTAAAGTTTTGACATTGTCGTTCTGCATAAAATATTATTAATATATATAAATATGAAGACAAACTCATTAAAAAAATAACAACTCAACGCTGCATGCTGAGATAAATATATAATTGAGGACACCCAAACAATTTTAAGCACATATTTGTAGGCACTTTATAAATAATCACTTATTTAAAAAAAATATATTTAAAATTATAATACAACTAGATGTAACCCGGTGTGCTTCGCTACACCCTCCCCCTTCACCCCCCCCCCCCCCCTCCCCACGAATCGTTATGAGAGGGCTCACGCAAAATCCCAAGTCTCTCACTAATTCAGTAATTCAGATATATCACATTTAATATTAAGTTTGTGTAGGGGTGCCACGCGCATTTGTCCAATCCCGCCCATTTTTTTGTCTGACTACTCACGTTAATAACTGATGACCTGAGACAAATTGCAAAGCTTTCTCTATCTCTTAATATACTGTGAGCGTCAAAATAAAGTAAACACCTTAGTTCCTCATATTTAAACTTTTATTAAAATGAAGTAATTAACACAAAATCAAAAATAGATATAAGGAATTCAAGAATTATTTAATTATAGCTGAACTCAATAAAAAAAAATTAAACAGAAGCATTACAAAACAGAAATAAATGCACTTTATTTATAAAATGACCAAATTTTACGCGTCAAAAAAAAAGTAAACAGCAAAGAAAAGGCAACAGAACTTCAATACAAAAAGCAAACTTTTAAAATTTTTTAATATTTGGTGTATTTTCATTTGGCCTTAAGCCCCTTATGTAGTCTTCTAAGCAGCGACTCGACATTTTTTTTTTGTTACATCAGGGGAGATTATGCTCCATTATTCCTTTTGAGGCATTTTTAAGTTTGTCTTGCTTGAAAAAGCCTTTCCTGTACACCTATTTTTCTGTCAAGATTTGCCCACAGATGCTCGATTGGGTTAAGGTCCGGGGACTGCGACGGTAGATCAGGTGTCTTAGGAGTCCGGTACAGTAGCCACTCTTTCACAATTTTAGATGTAAGCTTTAGATCGTTGTCCTGTTAGAAGATCCTATCTCCAGCCATGCCTTATTTCTCGACGCTAGGGCCAACATTGTCCTTCAAAATGGCTAAGTAATCCATTTGCTTCATGGTAAATAAAAACACAACTGAACCCCCACTGCATATAACAGTTTTGGTAACACAACTTTGCTTTGCATGTTTCATTCTTAGCGCGCCTTATTTTTGGAGGCTTTTTCGCGCCGAAAATTTCGAATTTCCTCTTATCTGTCTATAATATGTTTTCCAACAAAGATAGAACCTAATTTTTCTACTTTTTATCGAAATTCATTAGCTTGCTCTGATTCGCCTTGGATATGTGTGGATTCTTGCATGGTATCCTCCCATGTAGACCATTTTTGTGAAGCGATCTCCTTACTGTACTCGAACTTACTGGTTTGTCTGACGTCTGCGTTATGTTTTCTGATAATTTAACAGCACTTTAAGCTGAATATGTCTTTACTTCTCTTACTACAGCTCTAACTTCAGTACCACTAAGCTGCTTTGGGCGTCCAGATCTCGTTAAATCTTCAAATTGTTGGTGTTTGGCGCATTCATCAACTACTTTTTTTTATTGTGCAGTGGTTCCTACCCACAATTTCGCCAATTTCACGCAAAGATTTACATTTTTCTTTTTAATCTAAAATATTTTCCGAGTATAAACCGATATTTTCTTTCCGATAGTGGGAATATTTGCTTTTACATGTTTTTAGCTATTATTAATTAGTACAAATCAACTTTAAATAATTTTTAGTAAAGTAGAACACATGCTCAGTACACATTTGTCACAAAAAGATTAGGTTCTTCCCCGAAATATAAAAAAGCGTAAGTAAGTGTTACCACTGTTTACTTTTTTTGACACGTAAAATCTGATGCATTTTCATTTTCGAGAGATTTGTCTAATATTCCCAATTGATTTGAGTTCATGTTTTATAGTAGTCAATCTCTAAATGGGTATAGTATTAAACTCTGTAATATTACTTTTTATCGTAAGTCAATAATAATTTTGTTATAAGACAAGTTAAAGATTAAAATTTGCTGTTTACTTTATTTTACGCTCACAGTATATGATATTTAAAATTTACTTTGTATGGGAGGTGCCACGCCCGCTAAAAATATTAAAAAAAATTATAGCCTGTAGCACTCCCATATCCGCAGTAAGACTCTGTGAAAATTTCAGGAAGGTCAGATGAGTAGTTACGGAGATTACCTCCTACAAACAAACAAACACATATTACCTCTTTATTATGTTAGTATAGATTACAAGTATGGATTTTTTTATTTCGATACTTGCTGATGCTGATATACAACGTTTTTTGTTTTTTCATTCGGTACAAAAATTATCAGCTTTTTCGGCGTTCCTACCCTGGAGCAAGGTATATGTAGCTGCCCATGAGAAGAAGATGGATTTTCAAAATTAGATCTGGCAACACTTAAATATTGGCCTTGAACTTAGAATATCATTTGGCAATTTTTCTTTTTGGCGATTTTTGATTTTGAAGATTTTTTGCGCGATTTTTATTTTTCATAATTTTCGGTTTTGGCGAATTTTTGATTTTGGCGATATATTTTCCACGACAAATCACGCTGACTCGCCTAATTTTTATTGGACTACTCACATTAATGTCTGATGGACCCGTGCAAAATATCGAGTATTTCCCTTTAATAGAACACCAATTATATGATATTAGATATCTACTTTGCATGGGCGGTGCTACGCCCATTTTTTTGTTCGACTAATCATACAAAGAATCTATGGGCTCATGCAAAGCTACAAAGCCCTCTCTTTTACAGTACACCAGATATATAACATTAAATAGTTCTTTGCATGGGGACTGCCACGCCCATTGGTGTGAACCCGCCAATTTTTTTTCCGACTACTCATACTAAGATCTGATGGTGTCGTGCAAAGTGTTAAAGCTTCCCTTTTTTAGTACACCAGTTATATGATATCATATAATTACTTTGTACGGGCGGTGCCACGCCCACTGCTCCGATCACGCCCATTTTTTGTCTAACTAATCACATTAATAACTTATGGCCTAACACAAAGTCCCAAGACTCTCACTATAACAGTACCCCAGATATATGGCATTTTATATTTAATTTGCATCTCAGGTGCCATGCCTATTGGTCCGACACTGCCCATTTTTTGTCCGACTACTCGCATTAATAATATGTGATATCAGATAAATTTGAAAAGCTCTCTCTATCACAGTACTCGATATATATAATATTGAATTATTACTTGTATGGGAGGTACCACGCCCACTTATCCGATCCCGCCCATTTCCGGAGTAGCTACTAATATTAACAGTAGGTGACCTCACACAAATTTGCAAAGCTTTCCCTATCATAATACTCAATATGTGTTTATGATATTAAAAATTTACTTTGTGTGGGAGGTGCCACGCCCACTAAAAATATTTCGAAAATTATAGCTTATAGTACTTCCCATATCTGCAGTAAGACTCTGTGAAAATTTCAGGAATATCAGATGAGTAGTTACGGAGATTACCTCCTACAAACAAACAAACAAACACACATTACATCTTTATAATATTAGTATAGATTTTTGATATGTAAACATCTATACGGGCAGGTGGGTAAATTTCTATTTCACAATATAATCACAAAAACATCGTAACATGTGAGCTCACTTGTTAGCTGTGAGCCGTAAGACAAATCGGTGTGACTTGTGATTGTATTGGTGAAAAAATTATGATATAAAATTGTTTCAGCTAATTCAACAACCCTTTGCTGTAAAATGACAAAAATTTCACAATATAAATGTATAACATATACATAATTCAACAACCCCACAAGTATAACCAGAGTCCCTGCAGTTGTTTGCTATAAGTGATACATAAATGACGCTTTCGGTCTGATTTTAAAAAAGTGACATAAAAAATCTTTAATTACTAGATGTTTACACATCTCCCCTGTGATCGGACTCACATGATTTTTTTTTAACTCAAAATGTTAAATAAAATATTTAATCGAATTTTATATTAACAACGTACATTTTCTCGCGATAATTAGTGACCTCGAATTTAAATTAAGTTGCGGAATTGCGGTTTTTAATTTTTTTTAAGAATTGCGCACTAGAACATCAGCTACAACGAGTTCTACCAATGGCACTACTGTTGTTTCCAGCAACCTTGGTGTTGAAGCTTCTACTACAGTTTCGCTCAAATTGCCTTGTTTTTGATGGAAAAATCCAGCTTTGTAGTTCGCGTAAACCGAAGCCTAGCTTGAAATTCAATAGAAGAGAAGCAGTCAAAATAAAATTTTTTACTTCGCAACTATACTACTTTTACAAAGAATTGTAACAGAAAGAAGTATTAAACTAAAATTGAAGGAAAACAGTGAAACAAACCTGGTGTTCGATTATTTTCAAAATCAAATATTATAAAAACTATCCCGAAAATGTGTATATCAATTTTATTATTTCTAGGCTTTATATGGTTAACTCATCTTTTTGCGAAAATTACCATTATGCATAAAGCCGTTTCCTAAAATAAAAAATAAAAATAAATTGATCAAATCCGATTCACAAGTTATCCTTCAAATTATTGAATGTGTTACTAACAAAAACATGAGAGTTAAAGTCATTGTATTTAAAACAATTATATTTCCATTTGTTTAATTCAAAAAACGTCCAGTAGATAATTCTAAAATGATACAGCTGACATCACATTTGGTTGGTTCGGTGTTAATGTCATATCATTTTTTTAATTGGTATTGTTGCAACCAATTGTTATGAATTGGAACAAATTCCTAAGAAAAATATTTACAATTGAAGAAAAATTAATTTGTTTATTAGTTTATTTTCTTCTAAACAAAGTATGTTTTCCAAAACAAATAAAAGGAAGCATTAACAAAAAAATAAAAAAATATTGATGCCTACTCCTGTTACCACAAATGTCTTCTTCAATTCTAAGATACGCTACATATTGATAAACATATACGGAAATCGCGTTTCTCATTTTTGATGTTATAGCAAAAATGTGGGATCTGACAAATATTAAAGAATAAACTTTGAACATTTTAGGTGCGAAAAATATTTCAAAAGCATAAAGTTCCTAACCTAAGATTTTTCTGCAAAACAAATATCATAAATTCAACAAAATATGATAAATTGTACAATAACTAAAAATATAAAAACAAAATTCATTAAAATTATTATTCAAAACAAACAGATTAGTGTTTCAAAAGGGATTAGTTAATCCGTTTACTACTCAAAAAAAAAAAAAAACAAACAAAATCAAACGCACTCGCGGTGAAGATGCCAATGCTTCAAGAAAGCATAACATAATGGTTAAAAAACGTAAACAACAACATAGTACTGCTACCACAGTAGACAACAACAACTTTTTTCAACCACTGCAAACAGTGGACGATGATGATAATGAAGAAACAGAAATTATAGTTAATAAACAAAATAAAGTGCATATCCCACCTATAACTATTTTAAAATGTAAAACTATACAAATACAAGATATTTGTAGTGTTTTGGAAATAACGAATTATGCTATTCGCAATATATCAATTGGTCTCAAATTATTTTGTAATAATATAGAAGATTTTAATCTAATGTGCAAAAATTTAGAGAATAAATTTGAATTTTTTACTTATGGTACAAAGAATGAAAAACCATATAAAGCAGTGTTGCTTGGATTAGACAAATTTGATCCACTTGTAATTAAAAAAAATTAACTGACATGAAGTTATCATGTTTAGATGTTAAGCTTGTAACCAAATCAATTGGTCCTAACAATGAGCAGGCAATATATATAGTTTACTTTCAAAGAAAGTCTATCAGCATTAAAGAATTAAGACAAAACTACTCTGTCATTGATTACGTTAAAGTTAAATGGGATTTCCAAAGAAACAAGTCATCAAACTGTCAAATGTTGGGTCATAGATCCAGTCGTTGCAGAGTTAAAACTTTTTGTGCTAAATGTGCTGGAAATCACAAAACTACAGAGTGTACCTCTGAAACAATTAAATGCGCTAATTGTAAGGGTCCACACAAATCATCTTCGTTAGATTGTCCAAGCAGGCAACAATATCAACAAATAAGGCAACGTTTCAAGCCGAAATCTTATAGATCAAGTCAACAACCAAAAAATGGCCGCACTAACTTTGACTTTAGTACAAATTACAGTTCACAATTTCCAAACAATCTAAATCAAAGGGATACAAACAGAAATCCTGAATGGAATCACCAATCCAACAACAGCAATAATGGTAATAAGAATACAAATAACTTATTTTCTGTAGAAGAAATCAAAAACTTAACTTTTGAGCTTATTTCCAAATTAAAAAATTGTAAATGTAAAGCAGATCAATTTGAAGTGATTACATCACTCGCCTGTAAATTTTTATATGAGTAGAAATTTAAATATTATATCATGGAACGCCAGAGGCATTCGTAACAAAAAAGATGAACTCTTTAACTTTTTAATAAGTCATAATATCCATATTTGCCTTATTTCGGAAACAATGTTGAAAAATGACATTTCAATAAAACACCCAAAGTTTTATTGTTATAGAAAAGACAGAGACGAAGGCAGAGGGGGAGGTGTAGCTGTTTTAGTCCAAAAAAACGTAGAACACTCTTTTATACCACCTTTAAACACTTTTTTAGTCGAAAATATTGGAGTCAAAGTAAGAACATCAAACGGTAACTATATAAATATATTTTCCTGCTATTTCCCTGGTGGATCTCCTGGCAGAGATAATGAAAAAAAACTAAAGTTTAAATCTGATCTCCGTAAACTACATAGCGTTGATGAAAATTTTATTTTTGGCGGCGATTTTAACTGTAGACATAGTCTATGGGGTTGTCAGCGTGCAAATTGTTGGGGAAATCTATTGTATGAGAAATTAGATTCCGAAAATTTCCAAATATTGTATCCAAATGAACACACATACATACCATCCGATCACAGAAGGCAATCATCTACTTTAGATTTCTTTCTGACTGACTTATCCAATAGTATTATTCCGGTTAACGTCATTAACGATCTCGGTTCTGACCATAATCCTATTAAAATTACAATAAACAATGAATTCAGCTCTGTCCAAAAGTCTTTCTATGATTATAAAAAAGCAGACTGGTTTCGTTACTCTACATACATCAAAAGAAATCTAACAATCCCAGATGAAAACAATGAAAATTATAGGGAACTGGTCGATTCAATGATAATCACGCTTAGTAACACAATATCCGATGCTATTAACCATAGTGTTCCAAAAAGAATCGCTGCAGTCAAAACACAAGAGTTACCCTAGTACATAAAGCATCTAATCCAAATAAGAAATATCTACAGGAGAAACTGGAAACGATATAGAGATATTCGTGATAACAGTCAAATGAAAATATATAATTTTCGTATTTCAGAAGAGATAAAGAAGTTTAAAAATAATACTTGGAATAAAAAGCTCTCATCACTCCAAACTATTAAAGAAAAAATGTACAAACATCCCCACACTAAAACTTAACAACACCAGTTACAACACACAGCAAGAGAAATGTGAAATCCTAGCGCAAACATTCAGCCAAAACCACACAATTTCCGCACATTTAAGTGATCCGTCAACCATTGCAGATGTTAACAGTGCGATAAATAACCTTTACTCCAGCAACTACATCCCTCATAATGATTTATATATTTCTATTAACAAAATACTGGACATTATGAAGAAGCTCAAACCTAAAAAATCCCCTGGAAGAGATGGGATAACTAACAAATGTTTAAAAAATCTGCCAAAAAAGGGACTCAAATATTTAACAACAACTATAAACTGTTGTTTAAAATTGTATTATTTTCCTAAAATATGGAAACTTTCTAAAATAATTCCCATACGGAAGCCAAACAAGCCGCTTGATTGTCCTAATTCTTATAGACCCATAAGTCTTTTATCGTCGTTAAGTAAAATACTTGAGAAAGTAATTAAGGAAAAAATTACAGATTTTATTGATGCTGAAAGCTTATTACCTCCACAACAATTTGGATTTCGCAAGGAACATAATAAAGTTCAACCCTTAGTAAGAATAAGAAACATTGTAAATTCCAACTTCAATTCCGGCAAGTCCACTGGTATGATATTAATGGATATAAAAGCTGCATTTGATTCGGTCTGGCATAATGGTTTTATTTTCAAAATGATCAAATTAAATTTTCCTGTTGAGCTCATAAAAATAATACATAGTTTTCTCTCAGAACGCTATTTTAATGTTTTTATTGGATCCAGCACCTCGACTATCAAAGAAATTACTGCTGGTTGTCCTCAGGGATCCTGTCTCTCACCTATTTTATATAATATATACACAGCAGACTTTCCAACTCTGCATTGCTGCCCTACATCAATTTTTGCTGATGACACCGCCCTACTTAGTTCGGGTATACTCGCCGTCGATATAATTAACAACTTAGAAGCTGCACTGATCGAAGTAAATTCATACTTTACAAAATGGAAAATATTAGTTAACCCACTAAAGACACAAGCTATTTATTTCTCGCGAAGACGCAAACAATGTTTTCTACCTCAACAACTTGTAGCTTTTAATAATAGTCAAATAACTTGGGAGAACAAGGTCAAATATTTGGGTGTGGTGTTAGATCCCAAACTAAAATTCAAAGACCACATCCCCTATATCATAGACAAGGTTAATAAACTAATAAGATTGTTATATCCGTTGATAAACCGGAACTCCAAACTTAATATCGTCAACAAAACCCTTATACTGAAGTCCGTATTTCATGCCATAATGTTTTATGCTGCTCCAGTTTGGTCCAGTGCTGCACAGTGTCACATAAAAAAATTACAAATTGCTCAAAATAAACTTTTAAAAATGATTCACATAATTTTACCCTTAACTTTTATTTTATCTTAACTTAAAATTAACACAAAGGTTTTTTGAAAATTTTTGCCTCCGACTTATCCGATATTATTTAAAACTTTAATATAATATAAAAGATTGTAATTAATATTTAAGTAGAAAAGGAAAAAATCCTAAACTCTTTGTGAAAAATTGTTAAACAAAATTACATTTAAATATTATGTAAATAAAGAATTGAATTGAATTGAAATGATAAATTGTATATAAAAGATTTTAAATCAAGAAAATGTTATATGTTTTCAAATGAAAAACTCGTACTTACTCGTACTTGCTTACAAACTAAGTATTGCAGAAATATTATGGAAATCTGATTATTACTTTTTGATGTGTAAACATCTATACGCGCAGGGGGGTAAATTTCTAATTTACAATACAATCACAAAAACAGCGTATTATGTGAGCGTAAGATCTTACGCGTAACATGTAAGCATTAAGACAAATCGATGTGACATGATTGTTTGGTGAAAAAATTATGATAAGTAATAACATTTTTGTCGCTGTTTTCTGCATTTTATTTATTACTAGATGTTTACACATATCCCCTGTGATCGGACTCACATGATTTTTTTTTTTATTAAAATCTTTATATGGATCACAAGTGTATATATTTAATGGGGTTGGGATTTTTTTTATAATTATTACAAACAGATTGAAAATTATATATATACAATCTGCGCAGTAAGAAAATTATAGAAAGGGTCTTAAGTATGGGTCTTTGTAAGGGGGTCTACGTCTGGATATGAAGGGATTTGCGCCAATTTCAATGGCAAAGGTCCTATTGCCACCAAAAGACAAACAGACAGGTCGGTCGGTCAGTAAAATGACTCAGAAAGTAGTTTTGAGTCGATCGATGAAAACAACAGGTGGTTCTAGGTAAAATATTTTTGGTTGTTACAAACATAGCACAAACTCATTATACCGTGACCACAAATGTTATACGATATCAAAGTCAGCTAGTCCCGATATATATGTAATCCTACATCATTCATATGATATCGACTTAAAGTCCCATAATATCAAAATTATCATGTAGATTTCGGTAAAATTGGGTTTATGTATGTTTCTTACAGTAAATAAAACCTGTAGGAGAATTTCTTATGCCGTTTTCTTTTCTGACAAAAAATGTCGCCCTTTTTGCCCTTTTTTCGAAAAGTGTATTTTTTTTATATAGTCTAAATTAAGAGCAACCTTATCTTATATATCAATCGAAAGATCTCAAAGTCGAGCCCTCATAAATAACAAAAAATTCGAGCCATTGGCTTCTTTCAGGTCATAGTGGGAGAATATTTCCCCATTGTTCCCCTTTTTTTGAATATTTTCACCCTATGACTTCCAAGAGGATAATAATCAATTTTTTTTGTATTTATGAACACAGCACTTTGAGACCTTTCGATTGATATATAATACAAGGTTGCTCTTAATTCAGAATATATAAAAAAATACACTTTTCCAAAAGAGGGCAAAAAAAGGGCGACATTTTTTGTCAGAAAAGAAAACGGCATTAGTCATAGTCTCATTATGAAGCTGATTCCCGATCTTCTCTTAAATCGATCGATTTTTCTCCAATTTGGTTTGTATATGCTTTTGCAAAAAATAGGTTACCTTACCAAATATAGTTAGGATCAGTCCATATTTCAACCTAGTCCAATATGAACTTTTTAATATCCGAAGAGAAGAATATTAATAACAATGCCACTCAAATCTGTTTTGTGCTTCTTTTCTATATTTAATTAGATGGACCTAAACGCATGGTATAGTCGGTCTAGACCGACCGGATGTTAATGGTTGCTGGTGTCGTGGGTATTTATGGTTTCTCCCTAGCCTAGCGACGCTATCCTGTTGGCCAGGTTGGATGTAACCCAACAAAGAAATGAACAAATGAAATTCACCCATACCCTTTTGCTGACTGCACTTATGAACAGCCTGCCTTCTATTATGGGCTGGATGTAATCCAGCTACGGATGAATGTAATTCAGCCCTAATCTGAGCTGGGACGAATGGATGTAGTCCAACAATTGGACGAATTTAATGCGCCCTTACGCTATTGAATTGGTGTTGCCATTAATTCCCTCAATTTGGAAAGTCAATTTATCTTACAAGTATCCTTAAATTTCTCCTAGTGAAGCCGATGTCCTCCTTCTGAGTTGCAGCCGTGCAAATTATTATCGAACTTACCTCTAGGGCTGCTGGAAAAAAAGATGTATGTATGCGATTTGCACCCTTTGCCGCTTGTCTTATCAATAGACTATTGTCTTGTTGTCCACTAATTCTATACGCCGATCTCCAAACATGTTATTTTGTTGCTACTATAAACAAGGATTATACACATAAGTTAATTTTTTAATTTACTTGAAATCAAGTGCATACTACAAAACAAAAAATTACTTTTATATTTTTGTTTAACTTAATGCCAAATATTGGAATTATTTTGTATTTTATATGTTGAATGTTTTTTTAAGAAATATTAAACACTGGTCCAAAAAGTAAGGAATGTTTGCTAAATGTAGACATTTTATGTTTGAGGAGGTGGGCAATGCATATTTTGGTCTTTTTGACATTTGCAAAACTTTTCTGAATTTTCGGGTTCTGATTAATGAAAACTCTTATTTACCACATTATAGTTCATGTATGTTACATACTTTGAACTTTAGATGACCGATACGTTATTTCATAAGTAATCAAAAAGGATTATTATTTTGAGAAAAAAAAATATATGTAAAATTGTTTTTTCCAAAATGGTCAAACCATTTTGGATATTTTATTGAAAAAAAAAATTTGTTTTTGTATCTTGAAATTAGATCACAATTAATTTAAATAATATGCATTATTTTTTTTTTTTCTTATTTAATGGATCTTTATTTTTAAACTCTTTCTTTTAACTCATACTCTCTGTCTGTCTGTCTGTCGTGGGTCAACCCCATTCCCCCTAATCTAATTGATCTGAAAGTTGGCCCATAGTCTTGTTGTGACTGCAGATTAATTTTGTGATAGTCGCACACAGTCATGCATAGTCACGCACAGTCACGGAGAGGTTAAAACCTCACTTCCCCTCATCCGTCGATCTGAAACTTTGTCCATAGACTTTTTGTGGCCCAAGATTACTTTTAAGATAGTCACCCAAAGTCACGGAGAGATTCAAAACTCCTATGCATAAGGAGAGAAAGAGTTTTAATAAAAACTTTGTTTTTATGAGTTAGATTATTTCAGAAAATTACAATAAGTATTAATATCTTAAGTTACCTAATACTTTTTGGGTCTATTGCCATTGCAATAGGACATCTATTTTTTGTGCGTAAGGTGTTTAGTTTTCTTATGATTGTGCGAGATGCTATGCAAGATGATTTGGATGCAATGCCAGTTTTTGTCCATATTTGGAACAGTAGATTTTTTCTTTCTTTATAAATGGGATAATAATATGCATTGGTCAGAAAAAATATAAAAAAATAAAAATTTGTACGTTCGCATGTCTACATATGTACCAACGTACCAAATTGTTTACATTTATGTGGGGGAGTTAACACATTGATCAGCTCGTATATAGTCGAGTGGTTAGAGCTGTTGCCTACAAATTCTGTATTTGTCAGTTCATTTCCCACCAGCGCCACAGATCATTTTTTTTTTTTTTCGTTAAATTCGCAATTCTCCTAAAAAGCAAGAAAAATTTAAAAAATACTAAATAATTTGATTTTATTCATTTTGTAAATTTCGGTAATAGTTTAAAGAAATGTTTACAAATATATTTATCCTTTACATATTTTGAACACTTAGTCTAGACAATAACTTTTGGAAATGTCTTGGCTAAATTTGTACAAACAAGCATTTCTACCAACAATATTTTTGTTAATAATATTAGCAACAATGTTTATACTTAACTCGAATCTCTTATTCAATTATACCAATTTTCAGTTTGCACATCCTCTTATATGTATGATCCTTGATTATACAAAATTGAGTCCTTTAAATTAATGGAGAATTTATTTAGTAAGAGGTTTATGGAAATCTATGGGGTTTATATTTTCTCTAACATAAAGAATGGTACCTATATATCGATGTGCTGAAAATTTGTACATCCATAATATTAATAGGCTAGGCGATTTCTTGTGATCGATGTTTTGTTCTACCGTTTTATCCCGATTTTGATCAAGCGTATATTATTTTAAAAGTATTTCTTTTTAGCCATTTTGCAGACTTACAGATTTTTAAATTTTTTCCTTTATTTTGAGTAAATTCCATTTAAATTTGCTACTAACACATATGTATATAACATTATACAATGCTATGTGTGTGTTTATTAAATTTGTTAATGTGTTTGTTATAAAAATGAGTTTGTTTTTTTGCGTTGATTTGTGAATTATCTATAATTGATTAGCATACCTTTAGGGTCTTTATTTAATGAAAAAATAAAATTTCCTAGAATTTGCACTCGAATTTCGAGGGCTGGAATCTACTACTTTCTATTAATTCTTCAATTGCTTAAATATTGGTTATTGTGATTGCAGGCATGTTTCAATAAATCCACGCTAAAATGTTTGAATCTTAAAATGTAAAAAAAAAATATTGGCTTTGAACTATTGTGTTTCCTAAAGGTTCCTGATGATGACGACATGTAAAGCCTTAGGGTAGTTAAGATTAGCTTAGGTTAGGTTATGGTTTGTAGAGTCAAATCGACTTGTGATATTTTTTCCTTCAAAGAGGTTCTGAAACCAATGTAAGAATACGTTTTATTGACATATTAATGGGAAGAATTAAAAGTATGAATGTTTATTGTAAAAACAGTGGTTGCAAAAAAAAAATAATTTTTATTTTAATTTAAGAAAAGTTATCCTCCTAGAGTCCGAAAATAAAAAACAGGCTCTGGAATGCACTCAGAGAAACATTAAAATTTAAGGAACATTTAAATAAAAATTACCCCCCTAATATAAAATTTGTTAAAAAAAACTGTGGATGTTCAAGTTTTAAAGTTCCTAAAATAATATTCATATCGGTTACTGTGATGTAGTGCACAATAAAAATATATAAAAATTTTAATATTTTTAAGTACTTTTTAAAATCATTATAGATTTTAGTTAAAATTGCCACAAATTTTGATAACCATTTATGAGCACAAATGGTATTATATACAATTTTAAAATTTTAATTAAAAAAAAATTTGTATTACCACAGACCGATGAGAGACACCATTCTTAAATTTAACCGAATATTTAGCATTTATGTAGATTGTCCATCATTCCCTTGCAAAAATAGTATGTATTTGTATTTGTAGCGTGATGATTATCAGTTAAATGTTTATGTAAAAGCTCAACAAAAGAGTTTAAGCCTGCATTCAATTATGAAGAAAATCATAATGTTTATTGTTTGATTGTGAATATTTGCAGATGTCAGAAAATGTTCAAAAATTAATTTAAAATAAATAAATTAATTGTTATTTATGAATATGACAACAAATCACAACCAGATAATTGCAACAGATGATATTTTTATTAAATTATTTATTCATGTTTGAACTGCTAAACTAAAATATGAGATGTAAATTCCCCTCTATTTTATGATGTTTTTCAAGACACGATGATACGATGATACACGATGATTTTTGTATTTTTTTTTTAATAAAAAAATTTATTTCTACTCAAATCTGATTCTACATCAACACATAATAACCTTATTATACCCTATACCACTATGTGGTTTGGGTATAATGACTTTGTGCTGCTGTTTGTAACAACCAAAAATATTTGACCTACACCCATCTTTAATTATACCGATCGAATCAGAATCACTATCTGATTCGATTTAACGATGTCCGTCCGTCCGTCCGTCCGTCCGTCTGTGTGTCCATGTAAAGCTTGTAATCAAACTGCAGGTAGCAAATATGAATATATTTTGATGAAATTTGGTCCTTAATCTTTTATCGGCCATGGGATGAACGCTATTGAAATTGGTGAGAATCGGTCCATGTTCAGACCTAGCCCCCATACAAATGACCCCTATGAAATCAACATATATTGCCATAAGATCCAAATTATCATACAAATCTTAGTCAAATTGGGTTTGTATGTATATATTACATCTATTAATCAGAAGTCCAAAAATGATCCCTATTGGACAACTCTTAGTCATAGGCCCCATATAGAGCTGCTTACCGATCTTCACTTAAATCTATCAAAAAAGAAAAATATTGCACTGATTCTTCTCAAATTTTGTTTGTTTATATTTTTGCAAAATACAAGAGACTTTACCAAATATGGTCAGGATCGGTCCATTTTTGGGCCTAGTCCCCATATAGATATAGCATCCGATATGAACTTTTTCATATCTGCAGCCAAAAAAATTAAGAAAAATCCCACTCAAATTTGGTTTATGCTTATTTTCAATATCCAGTTAGTTGGGCCTGAGAGATAGGGTCTCTAAACGAATGGTATAGGGTATCGTATAGTCAGTCTAGACCGACTATAATTTTCTTGCTTGTCATATTTATGAAAAAGAAAAAAATTGTTTTTTAGAAAATATATAATTTCTACACTGTCCGATATAAGTCAAATAATAAAACACCCATGTATCAAAGATTTTCTATTTCATTATTGAAATTTAACACATACTTAGAAAAAAATTGCTCATACGTTCTGGATAAATGTATTCTTAAGATGATAGAATATTCGTTTCAGGGTGGTCAACTCAGTGATTTTAGCACAGTTTTTAGTGTTTTTTATACCGATACCACTATGTGATTTGGGTATAATGACTTTGTGCTGCTGTTTGTAACAACCAAAAATATTTATCCTAGACCCATCTTTAATTATACCGATCGACTCAGAATCACTTTTAGAGTCGAAATAGCAATGTCCGTCCGTCCGTCTGTGTGTCCATGTAAACCTTTTAATCAAACTACAGATCGCAAATATGAATATATTTTGATGAAATTTGGTACATAAGCTTTCACCGGCCATGGGATGAACGCTATTGAAATTAGTGAGAATCGGTCCATGTTCAGACCTAGCCCCCATACAAATGACCCCTATAAAATCGACATAAATTGCCATATGTTCCAAATTATCATATAGATCTCAATCAAATTGGGTTTGTATGTGTTTATTACATCCATTAATCAGTAGTTCAAAAATAATCCCTATAGCAAAATTCTTAGTCATAAGCCCCATATAGAGCTGCTTCCCGATCTTCACTTAAATCTATCAAAAACAAAAATATTGCACAGATTTTTCTCAAATTTGGTTTGTATATATGACTTTGCCAAATATAAGTGACTTTGCCAAATATGGTTAGAATCGGTCCATTTTTCAACCTAGTCCCCATATAAATATAGTATCCGATATGAACTTTTTCATTTCTGCAGCGAAAAAAATAATAAAAATACCACTCAAATTTGGTTTATGCTTATTTGCTATATCCAATTAGTTGGACCGAAGAGATGGGGTCACTAAACCATGGTATAGGGTATCGCATAGTCGGGCTAGACCGACTATAATTTTCTTACTTGTTTTAGCTTGACTTTAATTTGAGTTAGCCACACAATTCGCATTTAATATTGAAATTTTAGCAAGTATTGAAAGCAGATGGCGAATATCCACCTGATGAAATGGTAAAATGTTGAATCTACAATTGGTTATCCGAACGCTGAAGTTGCGAGGGTTTTTAGCGATATGCACCTTTTCAGATCCAAAAGTCCAATGTCATTTCATTTGGTTATTGCTTCACTTCGCATAATAAATAAATTGGAAAGAGTAAATTCCTCTTGGTTTTCTGGAATAACCACGTATGTCCATTTTTATCAGTTTTGAGTTAACGATGCCAAATATATTAATTTTTAACGCTCTTTACGTATGTTAAATTAAAAAAAAAAAATATTGACAATTTCTGAATTTTTTCTTTAAAGAACGACGTAAATTAAATGTTTATTAAATTAATTTGCAGCACTAACGACGTATGTCAACCTACGTTTGATCGCTGACAAATTATTTTCTCAGAAAACGACACATAGCGACATACGTTGTTATTAATGAAAAAAAAAATGCAAAATAATTTTGGATTATTTTTCAGTTTATAACCACTTATAAAAACTGTTGTGTTTATTTCTGTTATTTCTTGTCACTATTATTCTTACGACGTTGGTATATTCTCACCCTAAGTCCCGTTAACTTTCTGTTGACGAAAAAAAATATCAATTTTTCAAGCAACAACAACTTATGTTTATGTGTGTAGTTGCACTGGTAGTTTTCTTTTTCAAAGAAAACGACATTTGTCGACATAAGGTGTTTTATCTGCACACACTTTAAGTGTAATTTACATATTTTTTTTTCGTCCTTCTCTATGATCTATTCCTCTAAAGATGTTTGACTCAAAATTTTTTATAAAGTACTTATTGCCCATATCTGCAGGACTGTTAAATAAAAAGTCCTAAAAACTTTATATCGAGCCCATAATTTCAAATATAACGTTTTTTGGCTCTCATGAACATTTTAATTTTATGACATACGCGGTTATTCTTGAAAACCACAGAGATATCAAACAAATATTTTTATAAAACATCACAATTTTAAATTAAAGTGATACTTTAAATTACAAATTTAAATTAAAAATTTTTGGTTTTGTATAGAATACAAAGAATATTTAAGTTTAGTATGTTTTAAACTTTATTTATATATTTTAATTTTTTAATTTTGATCTATTTGTTTTATGTTATTAAATTCTATTTTTATTTTTCTTACTCTTCTAAGTTCAAATATCTATTTCTGAATTATTTTTTTTAATTAAAAAAAAATATACAAATTAAAAGCAAAAATAAACAATTAGGAAAATTATAGTCGGTCTAAGCCGACTATGCGATACCCTACACCATGCGTTTATAGACCCCATCTCTCAGGGAAATCTAATTGGATATAGAAAATAAGCATAAATCAAATTTGAGTGGCATTATTAGTTTTGTTGCCTCTGAATATGAAAAGTTCATATCGGATGCTATATATATATGGGGGCTAGGTCGAAGAATGGACAGATTCTGACCATATTTAGTAGTGACCTTACCAACTATGATAAAAAATATATAATACCGACTAAAAATTGTCCTATAGGGATTATATTTGGACTCTGATTAATGGGAGTAAACCCAATTTGACCGGGATCTATACGATAATTTGGATTTTATGAAATTTAAGTCCATTCCATGGGGGTCATTTGTATGGAGCCTAGGTCTGAACATGCACCGATTGCCACCAATTTTAATAGCATTCATGCGATAGAAGCTTATATACCAAATTTCATCAAAATATATTCTTATTTGCGACCTGCAGTTCACTAAATAGTGCATAATATTGAATGTTGCTTTTGTTACGTCTAACTGAAATAGTGCCATTTTGAGTTTTTTTACAATTTTAGTTTAATCTTTTTATTTTGAATATTATAATAGAGAGTAAGAAATAATAAAGAAGATTTTGGAAAAACAACAATAACATGCTTAAAAATACAATAAAGGTCAATAGTGATTTTGGTTGTTTATGTTCTGACCAACACTGTATATATTTATATAGCTACCTACCGTGTGTTACTTTTTAAAATAAAGAAAGTTTTTCCGGCTCCATTTTACCTCTTTTTCAAAAAATGTCTCGCTGAAAGACATTCAAAAATGCAGATATGCCAATTACGAACAACGAAATAAGCAGACAACAGCTGCAACAAGTCACAGCCTAATGGAGGCATCACTCTTTGTTCAGATTGAAATTCATCTCCTCAAAAAATGGCTAACCAGGTGGAATATAAAAGTAAACTCCGAAAAATAAAGACAAATTACTTTTACTTTGACGCAGGGCGATTGACCTTTGGTAACTATCTATGTACATGATATATCAAAAGAAAACACTGTAAGATATCTATCTATCTGACACATAGACAGGCCACTTACTTGGAAGCCAAATATTAAAGGTAAACAAACACATTTAAAAACTAAATCACGTAAATTGGCTACTGGCTATTGGGGCCAAAATCAAAATTAAATTTTCACAACAAATTAAGAATTTAAAATATTATTTTCAAGCCGGTATGATCGTACGGAATTCAGTTATGGGGAACAGTAAGGAACCAGACCAAAACCCAAAAAACTTATTACTAACTCTCAATGGTTTACGACAAACAACGCTTTACGAAAAGATCTTAAAACGTCTACAGTGAAACAAGAAATCTAGCGGTTCAGCGAAAACTACATTCAAAGATTAAGAAATCTTGCAAATCCTTTGGCTGTTGAAACATGAAGACAACAGCGTGCAAGTCAGTGTGCATCTTAAAATTAAAAGCTGTATTTCTTGTGGTCTATCCCAATTTGGTGGATAAATACAAAAAAAAAAAAAAATGCATGGCTCACACCCATCATAGTTTTAGAAAAAGCATATTTTCATATAGAGTCCGTCTCTTACGTCTCATCCATGTATATATATATAAAATTCATTTTCTGTTTGTTTGTTTGTTTGACCGCTATACAAATTTTTATTTCTTAACGGATTCTCTGAAATTTGGTATACAGTACACGACGTCTATACTCCAAAGAAGGCCGACATATGCTTCTTACCGGCCGTGCCTACTTTTACGCCCACTTTTTATATAAAATTCCTTTTCTGTTTGTTTGTTTGTTTGTTTCTTTGACAGCTATACAAATTTTTATTTCTTAACGGATTTCTCTGAAATTTGGTACACACGATCTCTGTACTCCAGGGAAGATCTCCATATGCTTTTTACTGTCCACGCATATCTTTGCACCCGCTTTTTTAATTTGTTTACACCCGAATTTACTGCTCATTATTCTCCTATCCCAGGCATGGTCGTCGTATATTTTAATCGGCCACGCCCACTTTTTTAATTTTCTGTACACGCTTTTAATATTTGTTATACTACCCTAACCACCATTGGTTCCTACAGTTGTACTTTTATCTTATTTTTGTCTTTTAAATATTTTTATTTTATAACGAATAATAGTTTGTATGTTTTTTATGCACTCATTGGAAAGCTTATTTTTTATGTATCAAATATAAAAACAACAACAATTTATTTACAATACTTCAAATATAAACCGTAACCACTTTTGCTTCGTACAGCGAGTAAATTTGGCTTGTAACGGTATAAGCCAGTTACCAAATGACATTCAAACAAGTGTTTTTGAATATTTGTTATATTATTCATATCAGTAATTCAGTTTTTGTCAAACCTTGCAATATGGCACATGGCATTCCTATTTGCGAAGAAATTTGAAAATTAATTATAGAAAAATATTGTTCAATTAATTCTTTAGATCAAATTGCTAATTAATTCAATTTATCGCGATCAACAATTCAAGGCGTTATTAAAATCTACGAAACCACGGGTACTTTTCACCTAAGGAACAACAACACCGTCGTAAAACAGCAATAACTAACCATGATTTGTGTGCATTGCGAAATATCATCAAGCCGATCTTCGGTGAGAAACTTGACAGTCAAATGGTCTGACAATATTGGAATAACAGTCGGACGTGAATGGACAAGGGTGCAGTTGCATAAACTAGGTTATAAATTTTATAAGGTATGGTTCTAAAAGTAGTGCACTGTTTTGTGATTTATTGCATTAAACTGAAATCTTAAGACAAGGAAGAAACCCCTGCTAACCTCTTTGCAAAGGGAAAAGAGGTTATTATGGACTAAGAAAATTAAGTTATGGCTACAACGACAATGGGATTCAGTTATTTTTAGTGATGAATCAACATTTCAAGTATGCGTCGGTGATTCTCGAACGTTATACGAAATAAAAATGAAGCATTTCATAAGGACTGTTTACGGGGGCAAATAAAATTTCCTAGAAGCGTTATGGTATGAGGTTGCATGTCATCGCAAGGAGTGGGAAATTAACATTTCGTTGGTGGGACAGTTAAGGCAGTTAATAGCACAGAAATTTTGAATAACAATTTGCTTACATCAGTCCCAAACTTGTGTAGAGGGAATGAATACATTTTCCAACAAGATAACGAGGGCATGGTTAAATGAAAAAGATATTCCCCTCCTTATTTGGCCGACTAGTAGTCCGGATCTCAATCCCATTGAGTCGTTGTGGGGAATAATGAAAAAGAAATTACAAAACGATACCCAAAGGACTGTCAATGGATTAAAATTGAAAATACAGGAGATCTGGGACTCGATTTTCCCGACGGATTGCCAGAAATTAATCAAAACCATGCCTGGTAGATTCAAAGTGGTGTTAGAGCTAAGGGCGAGATGTCACACAATATTAAAACTGCAATTAAAATGCAAAATTACTTGCTCTACGAAGCAAAAGTGGTCACTTATGTTACGCTTCATATTTTAAGTATTGTAAATAAATTGCTGTTGTTTTCATATTTAATACATAATAATAAAATAATTTTTTTTTTTAACTTAACAAAATAAGCTTTCCAAAGGGTTGACTACCGCTGTAGGATTACTCCAATGTGGTTACATCATACAAATATATCGATCTTGCCCTTTGAACTATATTGAAAACAAAATATTACATTTATTTCCATCTCGCCTTTTGGCTACATTGGAAAGCAACCTATTACAAATATTTCCAGTTCGTCGTTTTCGCTATATAAATGAGTTGTAAAGGTGAAAAATGAACTATTTGCAATTTTGACTTGCACATAGAAGCATACAGAGCATACATCCATGAAACATTTTCGATAAATTTAGTTATTTTTATTGAACCCTGAATTTTAAAAAGCGTAAAGGACGTACTACCTCAAATGCAAACAAACTTAGACTAAACAGAACTTTAGAGACCCCCGATCAGACCCAAATTCGTATCGAGTATCAACAAGTTAGACAATCTGAGTCGAGAAATGCTGAAACAACGTCTTGAAGCTCATAGATCAAGACAAGCTTTGTTAAGAAGAGTGAAAATGACTGAATCTACTCAAGTGCGTCTAGAAATCCAGCTGAGTCGAGGGAATGTGAAACTCCTGAAACGACTTAACAACGTCTTGAGGACTAACATATAAGATAAACTGACTCCAGGGAATTTGAAACTCCTTAAACGACTCCAATATCCCTACCAGAAAACTTTTATAACCTGGTTCCTTCATTGCAAGAGATGCTACAAAAAGTTTTTCCTATTTGTCGCTTGCTCCAGAGTTGGGAGGTAGCACAATCTTTTCGTATATGCACCAGAAGGAAAAACCAGAAATGTTGTATATCCCAAAGCTCTAGAATAACTAAAATTGGTAACTTCTAAACATCATACACTCAAAATAATCCATTCATAAACATAGTTAGTTGTAATGATAAGCAGGCGCTGGGTACTTAGTCCACAATGAACAAATTCGTCAAAAAAAAATAAATTAACTTATTCCCTAAAAAATTGGGGAATAACTTCACGATGAACAAATTTCCAAAATTTCTTAATAAAAGGTCCGCTAATGAAATGCACAAATTCCCAAATTTTTCTAAAAACGAAACAAAAAACAAGTAAGAAAATTATAGTCGGTCTAGACCGACCATACGATACCCTATACCATGGTCTAGAAACCCTATCTCCGGTCCAACTAACTGGATATAGAAAACCGGCAAAAACCAAATTTGAGTGGCATTGTTATTAATTTTTTGGCTGCAGATATGAAAAAGTTCATATCGGGTGCTATATTTATATGTGGACTAGGTCCAGAAATGGACCGATCCTGAACATATTTGGTGAAGTCACTTATATTTTGAAAAAATATACACAAACAAAATTTGAGAAAAATCTGTGCAATATTTTTGTTTTTTTGATAGATTTAAATGAAGATCGGGAAACAGCTCTAAGAATTGTCCAATAGGGATTTTTTTGGACTACTGATTAACGGATACGATATATACATACAAACCCAATTTGCCTAAGATCTATGCAATAATTTCGATGTTATGGCAATTTATGCCGATTTCATAGGGGTCATTTGTATGTGGACTAGGTCTGAACATGGACCGCTTTCCACCAATTTCAATAGCGTTCATCCCATGGCCGATAAAAGCTTATATGCCAAATGTCATCAGAATATATTCATATTTGCGAACTGTTGTTTGATTACAAGGTTTACATGGACACACAGACGGACGGACGGACGGACGGACGGACATTGCTAAATCGACTCAGACAGTGATTCTGAGTCGATCTGTATAATAAAAGATGGGTCTAGGTCAAATATTTTCGATAGTTACAAACAGCAGCACACTTATGATGATCACTTATTGAATGAAGTAATTCAATTTTTAAAAGTTTTGATTCCTTTAATTTGCAAACGATTCCGTTATATTTCATTTTACAAAATAAATAAACTTCAAAAAAAAAAAAACATACGATACCCTATACCATGCGTTTAGAGAGAATATCTCTTAGGCCCAACTAATTCGATATAAGCATAAACCAAACTTGAGTAGGATTTTTGTTATTTTATTTTGGCTGCAGATATGAAAAAGTTCATATCGGATGCTATATCTATATGGGGACTTAGCCCAAAGATGGACCGATCCTGACCATGTTTGGTTAAGTCTCTTGTATTTTACAAAAATATATACAAAGAAAACTTGAGAAGAATCAGTGCAATATTTTTGTTTTTTGATAGATTTAAGTGAAGATCGGGAAGCAGCTCTATATGGGGCCTATGCCTAAGAGTTGTCCTATAGGGATCATTATACCAAACCACATAGTGGTATAGGGTATAAAAACGAAGTCGGTGATGGCGACTAGGTCGAAATATGAGTAATACTAATCGTATTTGGTTAATCACTTATTTTTTGAAAAAAAAAAAAAAAATAATTGTCGACTACTGTTTAATGGGTGTAACAAACACATACCGAAATCTATATGATAATAACGATGTTATGGGAACTGAAGTCGACCTTATAGGAGTCATTTGTATGGGGACTAGGTCTGAACTAGAACCGATTTTCACCCATTCTTGCCTGAACTTATATACCGAACTCTATTGAAATATATACATATTTGCGAGCTGTAGTTTGATTATATGGTTTACATGGACACACAAACGGACAGGCAGATGGATAGACGGACGGATGGACGGAGATCCCTTAATCGCGTTATGGGGTATAAAAATGGGGTATAAAAAATGCTACATCACTATTACTAAAAGGGTTAAAGGTAACACGCATACTAAACAAATATATTGCAAAATTTAAACAGTATAAAAACTATAAACTAATTCAATTTACAACAAAATATTACTAAATGGCAGTTTAGATAAGCATAAACCAAATTTGAGTGGGATTTTTCTTAATTTTTTTGGCTGCAGATATGAAAAATTTCATATCGGATGCTATATCTATATGGGGACTAGGCCCAAAAATGGACCGATCCTGACCATGTTTGGTAAGGTCTCTTGTATTTTGCAAAAATATACATATACAAACATAATTTGAGAAGAATCAGTGCAATATTTTTGTTTTTTGATAGATTTAAGTGAAGATCGGGAAACAGCTCTATATGGGGCCTATGACTAAGAGTTGTCCCATATAGATCATTTTGTGACTACTGATTAATGGATGTAATAAACACATACAAACCCAATTTGAATAAGATTTATATGATAATTTGTATCTTATGGCAATTTAAGTCGATTTCATAGGGGCCATTTGTATGGGGGCTAAGTCTGAACATGGACCGATTCCCATTTAAATAAATAGCGTTCATCCCATGGCCGATGAAAGCTTATATACTAAATTTCGTCAAAATATATTCATATTTGATTACAAGCTTTACATGGACACACAGACGGACGGACGGACGGACGGACATCGTTAAATCGAATCAGATAGTGATTCTGATTCGATCGGTATAATAAAAGATTGGTCTAGGTCAAATATTTTTGGTAGTTACAAACAGCAGCACAGTCATTATAGGGTATAAAAACAAATCACCAAAATTAATAAACGAAAAGCCCAAGATAAACCTAAGGACTTAATGTCATCAGTAAATTCTTCCGGTAGTAAAATGAGGAAGGTTAACTATTGGACTCCTTTGCAAGCATTGGATGAAGATGAAGATGCTAATATTGCAACAAATACAGACACTCAGTGCAAAACACCAATAAAGAATTTATTTCACCCATAAAAGTTCTTTCTCACAATTGTGAAACATTTCATAATATGTTTAAAGTAGCTGGTATGACTAAATATTGCTTGAAAAGATTTCAATTGGAATTAAAATAATTTGTGAAACAAAAGACAATTTCAACATGATTATTACAATTCTTAAAGGACATAATTGTCAATTTTTTGTTCATGAATCAAAACTCGATAAACCATTTAAGTTTGTCTTATTCGGCCTTGATGGAAAATCAACTGATGAAGTTAAAAAACAACTTATTTCTCTTAAGTATAATTGCACAGATGTTAAAAAAGTTTAAAAAAAAATATAATGAATATGTGGATACTATGTACATTGTTTAGTTTCAAAACGGAACAGTTAAACTTCGTGATCTAAAACAAAATGTCAATTCTCCCTTCCATATGATAATCAAATGGGACTATCAAAAAAAAATTAAAAACAAACCAATTCAATGCCATAATTGTCAAATGTTTGGACATGGAGAAAAAGGATGCTCTATTAAAACAAAATGTGCTCACTGCTCTGGTAGACACAAAACCATTGATTGCAAAAACAGAGACAATGTTAAGTGTGCAAATTGCAACAACACTCATGCAGCAACTGACATCTCATGTCCATTAAGAGAAAAATTTCTTCAAATAAGAGAAAATATTCAACGAAAAAACAACCGTTATCCAACTCATTATAAAAGAATAAACCAAAGCCGAAAAATAATGATTTCCTTCATCTCCCAAACTATAACACTAGAGATGACAACAATAAAATGGTTTGGCCTAGTACTCAAATTCAAAATAATTTTAAGAGAAGTACAACTCAAGCAACAGAGGAACTATTTACAGTAGAGGAAATAAGTCAACTGACTTTGGATATAGTAAGCAAATTAAAATCATGTAAAACTAAATATGAACAATTTTATGTTATTTCACAATTAGCAACAAAATATTTGTATAATATGTAAGTTATAATGGCAGTTACACAATTAAATATAATCTTTTGGAATTGTAGAAGCTTAAGTAATAAATATTTAGAACTTTATGATTTTTTAGATACTAATAATATAGATTTATGTTTTCTTACGGAAACAATATAAATATCCCCAAATTGGCTATTATGGTGTACGTTGTGATCGAGAAGACCATAATGGTGGAGGAGTAGCAATACTTATAAATAAAAATATAAAAAATTTAAGCTCATATATGTTAAAACAAATAAAATTGATAATGTTGGAGTTTGTTTAAAAACGTCTGAAGCGATAGAGATAAACTTGTTTGCAGTTTATTTTCCAGGAGGCGAGTCGAATTCTCAATCTCAGAGCCTTTTCAGGAAATATATTAGAAAACTCCTTAAAACCGATAACAATGTTATAGTCTGTGGAGATCTAAATAGCAGACATAGAAATTGGATGTGTAATCGTGCAAACGTCTGGGGAAATATTTTGTCCGATACAGTAACTATGCTACCTTATACCATCTTAAACCCTAGTTCACCGACATATGTACCTGTCTCAAGAAACAAAACGCTCTCTATTTTAGACATAATTGTCTCAAATATTCCTCAATACATTACAAATCCCACAGCAATTAATTGTTTAAGTTCCGATCACTTACCAGTGTCATACAAACTAAACTTGAAAGCATCACTAAATGAACGTCTATTCCTCAATTACAAAAAAGCAAATTGGGCACTTTTCAAATCTTTGATAAATAAATCAATTTCACATTTCCCATGTAATATAGAAAATTTAACAAATCATAACTCAATTGAACTCAGTGTAAATATTTTAGCAAACAGCATATTAGAAGCAGCTGATATCGCAGTTCCAAAAATTAAATCAGACTTTACATGCAAGATAATTACACCACATATCAAACAGCTTATGAATACTCGAAATTTCTACCGAAGGCAATGGATGAGGTATCGAAACACACAGCAGATCTTATAATTAGGGAAAAAAATGGCACAACAATTCGATATGAAATATCTAAACTGAGAAATAAAACATGGAACAATAAAATAAAAGAGTTGGAGTCGAAAGCCAATGCAGCTAGTACTCTTATTACTTTAAGATTAGTTACAACAATTTTATTTTGTAATTAATATAATATAATAATAATAATAATAATAATAATAATAATAATAATAATAATAATAATAATAATAATAATAATAATAATAATAATAATAATAATAATAATAATAATAATAATAATAATAATAATAATAATAATAATAATAATAATAATAATAATAATAATAATAATAATAATAATAATAATAATAATAATAATAATAATAATAATAATAATAATAATAATAATAATAATAATAATAATAATAATAATAATAATAATAATAATAATAATAATAATAATAATAATAATAATAATAATAATAATAATAATAATAATAATAATAATAATAATAATAATAATAATAATAATAATAATAATAATAATAATAATAATAATAATAATAATAATAATAATAATAATAATAATAATAATAATAATAATAATAATAATAATAATAATAATAATAATAATAATAATAATAATAATAATAATAATAATAATAATAATAATAATAATAATAATAATAATAATAATAATAATAATAATAATAATAATAATAATAATAATAATAATAATAATAATAATAATAATAATAATAATAATAATAATAATAATAATAATAATAATAATAATAATAATAATAATAATAATAATAATAATAATAATAATAATAATAATAATAATAATAATAATAATAATAATAATAATAATAATAATAATAATAATAATAATAATAATAATAATAATAATAATAATAATAATAATAATAATAATAATAATAATAATAATAATAATAATAATAATAATAATAATAATAATAATAATAATAATAATAATAATAATAATAATAATAATAATAATAATAATAATAATAATAATAATAATAATAATAATAATAATAATAATAATAATAATAATAATAATAATAATAATAATAATAATAATAATAATAATAATAATAATAATAATAATAATAATAATAATAATAATAATAATAATAATAATAATAATAATAATAATAATAATAATAATAATAATAATAATAATAATAATAATAATAATAATAATAATAATAATAATAATAATAATAATAATAATAATAATAATAATAATAATAATAATAATAATAATAATAATAATAATAATAATAATAATAATAATAATAATAATAATAATAATAATAATAATAATAATAATAATAATAATAATAATAATAATAATAATAATAATAATAATAATAATAATAATAATAATAATAATAATAATAATAATAATAATAATAATAATAATAATAATAATAATAATAATAATAATAATAATAATAATAATAATAATAATAATAATAATAATAATAATAATAATAATAATAATAATAATAATAATAATAATAATAATAATAATAATAATAATAATAATAATAATAATAATAATAATAATAATAATAATAATAATAATAATAATAATAATAATAATAATAATAATAATAATAATAATAATAATAATAATAATAATAATAATAATAATAATAATAATAATAATAATAATAATAATAATAATAATAATAATAATAATAATAATAATAATAATAATAATAATAATAATAATAATAATAATAATAATAATAATAATAATAATAATAATAATAATAATAATAATAATAATAATAATAATAATAATAATAATAATAATAATAATAATAATAATAATAATAATAATAATAATAATAATAATAATAATAATAATAATAATAATAATAATAATAATAATAATAATAATAATAATAATAATAATAATAATAATAATAATAATAATAATAATAATAATAATAATAATAATAATAATAATAATAATAATAATAATAATAATAATAATAATAATAATAATAATAATAATAATAATAATAATAATAATAATAATAATAATAATAATAATAATAATAATAATAATAATAATAATAATAATAATAATAATAATAATAATAATAATAATAATAATAATAATAATAATAATAATAATAATAATAATAATAATAATAATAATAATAATAATAATAATAATAATAATAATAATAATAATAATAATAATAATAATAATAATAATAATAATAATAATAATAATAATAATAATAATAATAATAATAATAATAATAATAATAATAATAATAATAATAATAATAATAATAATAATAATAATAATAATAATAATAATAATAATAATAATAATAATAATAATAATAATAATAATAATAATAATAATAATAATAATAATAATAATAATAATAATAATAATAATAATAATAATAATAATAATAATAATAATAATAATAATAATAATAATAATAATAATAATAATAATAATAATAATAATAATAATAATAATAATAATAATAATAATAATAATAATAATAATAATAATAATAATAATAATAATAATAATAATAATAATAATAATAATAATAATAATAATAATAATAATAATAATAATAATAATAATAATAATAATAATAATAATAATAATAATAATAATAATAATAATAATAATAATAATAATAATAATAATAATAATAATAATAATAATAATAATAATAATAATAATAATAATAATAATAATAATAATAATAATAATAATAATAATAATAATAATAATAATAATAATAATAATAATAATAATAATAATAATAATAATAATAATAATAATAATAATAATAATAATAATAATAATAATAATAATAATAATAATAATAATAATAATAATAATAATAATAATAATAATAATAATAATAATAATAATAATAATAATAATAATAATAATAATAATAATAATAATAATAATAATAATAATAATAATAATAATAATAATAATAATAATAATAATAATAATAATAATAATAATAATAATAATAATAATAATAATAATAATAATAATAATAATAATAATAATAATAATAATAATAATAATAATAATAATAATAATAATAATAATAATAATAATAATAATAATAATAATAATAATAATAATAATAATAATAATAATAATAATAATAATAATAATAATAATAATAATAATAATAATAATAATAATAATAATAATAATAATAATAATAATAATAATAATAATAATAATAATAATAATAATAATAATAATAATAATAATAATAATAATAATAATAATAATAATAATAATAATAATAATAATAATAATAATAATAATAATAATAATAATAATAATAATAATAATAATAATAATAATAATAATAATAATAATAATAATAATAATAATAATAATAATAATAATAATAATAATAATAATAATAATAATAATAATAATAATAATAATAATAATAATAATAATAATAATAATAATAATAATAATAATAATAATAATAATAATAATAATAATAATAATAATAATAATAATAATAATAATAATAATAATAATAATAATAATAATAATAATAATAATAATAATAATAATAATAATAATAATAATAATAATAATAATAATAATAATAATAATAATAATAATAATAATAATAATAATAATAATAATAATAATAATAATAATAATAATAATAATAATAATAATAATAATAATAATAATAATAATAATAATAATAATAATAATAATAATAATAATAATAATAATAATAATAATAATAATAATAATAATAATAATAATAATAATAATAATAATAATAATAATAATAATAATAATAATAATAATAATAATAATAATAATAATAATAATAATAATAATAATAATAATAATAATAATAATAATAATAATAATAATAATAATAATAATAATAATAATAATAATAATAATAATAATAATAATAATAATAATAATAATAATAATAATAATAATAATAATAATAATAATAATAATAATAATAATAATAATAATAATAATAATAATAATAATAATAATAATAATAATAATAATAATAATAATAATAATAATAATAATAATAATAATAATAATAATAATAATAATAATAATAATAATAATAATAATAATAATAATAATAATAATAATAATAATAATAATAATAATAATAATAATAATAATAATAATAATAATAATAATAATAATAATAATAATAATAATAATAATAATAATAATAATAATAATAATAATAATAATAATAATAATAATAATAATAATAATAATAATAATAATAATAATAATAATAATAATAATAATAATAATAATAATAATAATAATAATAATAATAATAATAATAATAATAATAATAATAATAATAATAATAATAATAATAATAATAATAATAATAATAATAATAATAATAATAATAATAATAATAATAATAATAATAATAATAATAATAATAATAATAATAATAATAATAATAATAATAATAATAATAATAATAATAATAATAATAATAATAATAATAATAATAATAATAATAATAATAATAATAATAATAATAATAATAATAATAATAATAATAATAATAATAATAATAATAATAATAATAATAATAATAATAATAATAATAATAATAATAATAATAATAATAATAATAATAATAAAAGATTTAGATAAATCATTCAAACCGTTTTGGAATATAGCGAAGTGCCTAAGAAAGAAAAAAATATTTGTACCTCCTATAATAGGAAATACGACTATACATTATAGTGACGAAGACAAGGCAAACCAACTTTCTTATAATTTTTTC
>OY821518.1:144439510-144442010 GCA_963682025.1 Cordilura impudica | reverse complement strand
AATTAAAAATTAAAAATTAAAAATTAAAATTAAAAACTAAAAATTAAAATTAAAAACTAAAAATTAAAAACTAAAAATTAAAATTAAAAATTAAAAATTAAAAATTAAAAATTAGAAACTAAAAATTTCAAATTACAAATTAAAAATTAAAAATTAAAAATTAAAAATTAAAATTTTAAATTTAAAAATTAAAAATTAAAAATTAAAAGTTAAAAATTAAAAATTAAAAATTAAAAATTAAAAATTAAAAATTAAAAATTAAAAATTAAAAATTAAAAATTATAAATTAAAAATTAAAAATTAAAAATTAAAAATTAAAAATTAAAAATTAAAAATTAAAAATTAAAAATTAAAAATTAAAAATTAAAAATTCAAAATTAAAAATTGAAAATTAAAAATTAAAAATTAAAAATTAAAAATTAAAAATAAAAAATTAAAAATTAAAAATTAAAAATTAAAAATTAAAAATTAAAAATTAAAAATTAAAAATTAAAAATTAAAAATTAAAAATTAAAAATTAAAAATTAAAAATTAAAAATTAAAAATTAAAAATTAAAAATTAAAAATTAAAAATTAAAAATTAAAAATTAAAAAATTAAAATTAAAAATTAAAAATTAAAAATTAAAAATTAAAAATTAAAAATTAAAAATTAAAAATTAAAAATTAAAAATTAAAAATTAAAAATTAAAAATTAAAAATTAAAAATTAAAAATTAGAAACTAAAAATTACAAATTACAAATTAAAAATTAAAAATTAAAATTTAAAAATTAAAAATTAAAAATTAAAAATTAAAAATTAAAAATTAAAAATTAAAAATTAAAATTTAAAAATTAAAAATTAAAAATTAAAAATTAAAAATTAAAAATTAAAAATTAAAAATTAAAAATTAAAAATTAAAAATTAAAAATTAAAAATTAAAAATTAAAAATTAAAAATTAAAAATTAAAAATTAAAAATTAAAAATTAAAAATTAAAAATTAAAAATTAAAAATTAAAAATTAAAAATTAAAAATTAAAAATTAAAAATTAAAAAGTAAAAATTAAAAATTAAAAATTAAAAATTAAAAATTAAAAATTAAAAATTAAAAATTAAAAATTAAAAATTAAAAATTAAAAATTAAAAATTAAAAATTAAAAATTAAAAATTAAAAATTAAAAGTTAAAAATTAAAAATTAAAAATTAAAAATTAAAAATTAAAAATTAAAAATTAAAAATTAAAAATTAAAATTAAAAACTAAAAATTAAAAATTAAAAATTAAAAATTAAAAATTAAAAATTAAAAATTAAAAATTAAAAATTAAAAATTAAAAATTAAAAATTAAAAATTAAAAATTAAAAATTAAAAATTAAAAATTAAAAATTAAAAATTAAAAATTAAAAATTAAAAATTAAAAATTAAAAATTAAAAATTAAAAATTAGAAACTAAAAATTACAAATTACAAATTAAAAATTAAAAATTAAAAATTAAAAAATAAAAATTAAAAATTAAAAATTAAAAATTAAAAATTAAAAATTAAAAATTAAAAATTAAAAACTAAAAATTAAAAATTAAAAATTAAAAATTAAAAATTAAAAATTAAAAATTAAAAATTAAAAATTAAAAATTAAAAATTAAAAATTAAAAATTAAAAATTAAAAATTAAAAATTAAAAATTAAAAATTAAAAATTAAAAATTAAAAATTAAAAATTAAAAATTAAAAATTAAAAATTAAAAATTAAAAATTAAAAATTAAAAATTAAAAATTAAAAATTAAAAATTAAAAATTAAAAATTAAAAATTAAAAATTAAAAATTAAAAATTAAAAATTAAAAATTAAAAATTAAAAATTAAAAATTAAAAATTAAAAATTAAAAATTAAAAATTAAAAATTAAAAATTAAAAATTAAAAATTAAAAATTAAAAATTAAAAATTAAAAGTTAAAAATTAAAAATTAAAAATTAAAAATTAAAAATTAAAAATTAAAAATTAAAAATTAAAAATTAAAAATTAAAAATTAAAAATTAAAATTAAAATTAAAAACTAAAAATTAAAAATTAAAAACTAAAAATTAAAAACTAAAAATTAAAATTAAAAATTAAAAATTAAAAATTAGAAACTAAAAATTTCAAATTACAAATTAAAAATTAAAAATTAAAATTTTAAATTTAAAAATTAAAAATTAAAAATTAAAAGTTAAAAATTAAAAATTAAAAATTAAAAATTAAAAATTAAAAATTAAAAATTAAAAATTAAAAATTAAAAATTATAAATTAAAAATTAAAAATTAAAAATTAAAAATTAAAAATTAAAAATTAAAAATTAAAAATTAAAAATTAAAAATTAAAAATTAAAAATTAAAAATTAAAAATTAAAAATTAAAAACTAAAAATTAAAAACTAAAAATTAAAAATTAAACAATAAAAATTAGAAATTAAAAATTAAAAATAAAAAATTAAAAATTAAAAATTAAAAATTAAAAATTAAAAATTAAAAATTAAAAATTAAAAATTAAAA